>JANHFL010006360.1:236774-256140 GCA_032468155.1 Oxyrhabdium leporinum | reverse complement strand
GAAGAGAGAAAGTGCCCTGGCCATTTTTGAAATGGCATGCTTGGTATGACCTTTAAGCTAA
This sequence comes from Oxyrhabdium leporinum, assembly GCA_032468155.1. Classification (NCBI taxonomy): domain Eukaryota; kingdom Metazoa; phylum Chordata; class Lepidosauria; order Squamata; family Cyclocoridae; genus Oxyrhabdium; species Oxyrhabdium leporinum. Next base: position 256,079 of record JANHFL010006360.1, on the reverse strand, counting down.
TGGAATCTCTCCATCTTGATCTAAAAGTTTTGAAAATAAAATAGCCTATTGTAAGACAAAAATAAAGCTAAAACTAACCAGACCCATTTCTGCAGCCCACAAAGAAGAAGAATGGCATATGTAATTTACAGGAATAGCTTTCTTTTTCACCCAGCTGATTATCATATGGGTTGGAAGCTGCAAAGTGTAGTCAGGCTTCTGAGCAGTTGGGTAAAATACTAAAGGAAATACTAGAGTTGTGGACTACAGTAAGAAGTTAAAAAAACATTTCAAAAGCAAAACATTTCCACACTGTTGTCAAGAAAACAGTATGGATGCATACATTACCAGGATTTATTTGCCTTCTACTCAGAAACTATCTTTTTATCTCCTGTTCTAATAAAATTTTGTTTGCCAGTAGCTCCATCTTGTGGCTCTGTCAGTGCCTACTGAAATACTGTGCCAACACCCAAACACAATGACTGAACCTAAAACTAGAAGTGTAATTCTGAAGCATATTATAGTTGTATTTTCTGTATTTAATACCCTGACTAATTTCCCATACTACCAAATCTATGACTTCAGACAAAAAGCTCGATCTCTGTTTTAGGCATTCACTGAATGATTTATATTAACAGGAGGAAGATATTAATTACATGTCTTCTTATGTTTACTGTACTTGCTTCATTTTAAATAAACCAAAATGGTAAGCTGCATTTATTCTCCAAGCATAACAGTGCATCTATGAGTGGATATTATATTCTAAGAATTCAGTATTGCTTTACAAAAATTGCATCACCAAAATTGTAACCGTGAAACAAAAGAATAGATCGTCCTAACATAAAGAGAAGTTATACTAGGTTCCTCCCAATGCCCTCATAATCTACTTGACAATCAAGTTCAAATTCTATAATGTGGTCCATTTAATTTGTCTTAGTGTACTGCAAAAATCCAGATAAATTTCTGAATAGTGTTGCTTGTTCCCCATTAGATATTAGCAGAGTTAGGGCTCTGGATCTCTATTACTGCCATATGGTGATCATCTAGATCAGGGGTGTCAAACTTGTGTCATCAAGGTGTCGTCACCTGACGTATCGTGATTTTTTCCCCCTTCGCTAAACCGGGCGTGGGTATGGCCAGCGCGTGACACATCCACCCCACGGGCCACGAGTTTGACAGCCCTGATCTAGATTTTTGCAACCCATGCAGCTATAATGTCGATAGTGTTTATAAGGCCTAACACAATTGTTTCTAAACTTAGTGCAACTAACAAAGCAAATTTAATGACATCAGTCAAGCAAACACCTTGGCTTAATGTTACATGCGAGCTCAGCTATGGAATAATATCGGCATTGCTCATATCTGAGATGAACTATAAAACACCACACAAATAGTCCTTGAGTTACAATGGCAATTGGGACTGAGATTGTCATCATTAAGCAATGCAGTCGTAAAGCATGACATCATGTAATCACATCACTTAGCGACAGCAATCCAGGAAGACCTGATTATCATTGTAAACACCAGGAAAATGTGGACCAATAAGCAAGAAGCATGACAAGGAGTCTCCGTTAAGGAGTCTGGGTGTGCTGCAGAGGGATGGGGGTGATCCTTGGAGACCTGAAGCACATTGTGTGCAAGTTGGAGGGGAATGCTGCAGTGTAGCACGAGCTCCAGAAGGTTGTGTAAAGTACAGGGTGCATTGATGCATGTGTCCAAGTGCAGGGAGGCTGGGGAAAGAAGGCATAGCGTACAGGTAGTCCCCGACTTACAACCACAATTGAGCCCAAAATTTCTGTTGTTAAGTGAGACATTTGTAACATGAGTTTTGCCCCGTTTTACGACCTTTCTTGCCACAGTTATTAAGTGAATCACCGCAGTTGATAAGTTAGTGACCCAGTTGTTAAGTGAATTTGGCTTCCCTATTGACTTTACTCATCAGAAGGTCACAAAAGGGGATCACATAACCTTGGGACACTGCAATGGTCATAAATATGATCCGGTTTCCAAGCATCTGAATTTTGATCACATGATCACAAAGATGCTGCAAAGGTCGTAACTGTGAAAAATGGCCGTAAGTCACTTTTTTCAGTGCTGTTGTAACTTTGAACAGTCACTAAATGAACCATTGTAAGTTGAGGACTACCTGTACATGCATATGTGCATGTGAGTGCAGGGAGCTGGGAAAAGAAGGTGCAGGATATGTGCGTGGAAGCAGAGAGGCTGGGGAAAGAGGATGTTGGTGGGTGCATGGCTGTGTGTGAAGGCGGGAAGGCAAGGGGAAGAGGGTACTGGAGAGTAAGCAAAGGGGTGAGGAGGGTGCTCTGTGCGTGTGAACAAAGAAAGACAGAGGGAGACACCTAAGCAACTTGTGACTTCCCTGCTGGTCTCTCTATTGACTTTGCTTATGGAAAGCCAGTAGAGAAAGTCAACAATGGCAGGTGTCATAGTTCCAAGTAATGCTCCCAACCAATTCAAGACTCTGAGGCCTTGGCTTCCTCAAAAACCCGGTTTATTGGGTATATGATATCAGCACGGTCAAAGTTGAAACCAACACTGAATAATTCTGGCATTTTTGGTATAATTAAAGGATACCGTCCACCCCACTTCTGTCACAAGTCATGTTAGCCAACGAAGCAGGTAATTAACTTCTCAGCACTCCCTCCTGCCATTGTTAGGGCACGTTGATTTAACCTTGGTTCTCAGGAGCCTTATCGTTGCTATGTCTGGCACATTGGAGGAGAACATTCCACATTGCATAAGTCCTTCTCCCCTCATAAGTATGGCAACTACGAAATGAAGCAAGAAAAATATGGCCTCAGCTAGAGTCCTTCTGAGAGTTGGCAGCAATCACATGATTGGAAGATGCTGCAAACATTTTCAATCGCAAATTGACTGCCAAGTGCCCAAATTTTGTTCACATGACTCCAGGGACACTGGAATGGTTGGAACTTCCAAGACCTGTCATTAGTTCCTTTCTTTAGTGCAATTGTAAATTCAAACAGTTGCTGAATAAATAGTCATAACTCAAAGACAACCCGTGATGTTCATTCATTACCTCTTCACTTTATTTATAAAAAACCTAGAATTGTTTACAAAGCATTACAAAAGTGCTCTAGGAACTGGAGAGGTGTTGGTGACATCAGTGTATCAACAACATGTATTTTCTCACTGTGGCTCAAACACATAATATCACAGCAAAACCACAATTCTTAAGATAAAAACTGCAAATCAGACTGTTGTGGAAACCACTGCACAATTTAGGAGTCCGTATCTAACCTACTTTGGTGCTCACCAGCTTCCTCACTGCACCTGACTGTATACAACTTTATACAATATATAATAATATGCAAGTAAAGCAAAATGCCAGCCTTCGGCATCATTTTTATTTCCAAGAATGACTTAGGCATCAAAACAGGCCTCACTACATTTCTTTAAAAATAAAAATGATAATTATTACAGCCCAGTCCTAGGTTAGGAAGCATGCCCAGAAAACAAATAAACAAAAAAGTAAACAAGAATAGCATCAAGAAATAAGGGCTGGAGAGAATAACAGGCAGCTTTGGGGAAAAACTGGTGCTTTCTAATTCATATATCCTCCCCAGTCAAGATCAAGATTACAACTATTCTGAAAGGCATTCACAGCATGCTTCAAAATTCCAAATGCTCTCATTGGGTTTAGCAAAATCCATCTGACTTTCACTTTCTTAGTTGGAATGTTCCCCTCCTCTTTAGAATGGGTACCAGCCTTCAATGGATGAAGGCTAGTTTGTTTAATATGGTTGTATTTGCTTTTTATCAAAATGTTCCATTGACAAAAGACATGTATATACAGTAAGCTGGGATCAAGAGAAGCTGAATCAAGTCAAAAACAAAACCTAAGCTGCTTTTACTACAGAATTACAAAGAAATAGATTTTACCATTCTGCATATCATTGTTAAGAATTTAAATTAAATCATGTAACGACAGGCATGAGATTAAATCAGAGCAGAGCCACACGTTAAGATGCAATTTTTACTTTCATCAAATACGAAACAACATATTTAGGCTTTTGAATGCAACTTGCTGCACAACATCGAAATTAAAATTTCCTACGGCTGTTAAGTTTCTGCTTAAAGGCGTCCAGCAAAGAAATCCCAACAATGTTCTAAATAGCTAAGACCACTGTCCAACCATCTGATCCTTCTGAAATTTCCCTAACAATCCATCTGTCTTCCTGTTTATAAGTCTCTTTAAATTTCTTAAGTGTTTTTTGCTGTATTGCTAATACTATTCTGCCAACATTTTTTGGAAGACAAAAGAAACTTCAAGAAGAAGGGAGAGTAGATATTCCCCTTACCCTCTTGCAGGCATTTCGTTAGCCAACTAGATAATAATTTCAGGGCTAGAAGGGAGTAAGGTTTACCTTCTATTTATGTGCAGTAGCTTGCCCTGACAATGTTGGTGGAGGTGTTGTTTTCACCTTGGTACTTCCTTGTTTAGGCTATTGTTTTCTGCTTGTTTGTCTGAGTAAGTAGTTCCTTGATTAGGGTATTGATTGCTGCTTGTTGGCTGCTATTAATCCTGGAGTTAATTCCTGCTTATCTAGGTATTGATTGATGGAGAGGAAGTATTCTGTCTTTTTGTTTCTTTTTTAGCTTTTTTATTTTGTCTCTTTTGAATGGTGTGTACATATTGTTTATCTCTGAATTGACGGTTGATTTGTCTGAGTGCCAAGCTTCCAAGAACTTCCAACATTTTTGGATTTAGCTTGGACTAGGATGCTTCACTGTTTGCCAGTTAAAAACTATGGTTAAGTCTGTCCCTGTGAAATTAAGGAATTTTCATTGTGTCCACTAACACTCTTGCGATGTGTTCTGCTACTCTTCTGTTTATCTTTCTTATATAATGGCTGCAACAGTCCTCACATTGTATGTTGTGTGTCCTGTTTTTTCTTCCTGGGCTGCTGGGTCCTTTGCTTTACTTAAAATACTTTGGACAGGTTAAATTGGTTTGTATGCCATGGGGATGCTGGTTATAAAAGTTTGTTGATTGTTTCTGAGATGTTTTTGATGTATGGCAGTGTTATCTTTATCATATTTTGTATTGGTTTTGCTGCAGTAGGTTGACTTTGGATAAAGTTGCATGGATAACCCTTTTGTTGAAATATGTTGTATATTTTCTTTTTCTGGTGCTGTGTGTTGCTGCAATGCATTTGTCCGTATCTGAATAATGTTCTTACACAGCTCCTCTTGTGGGCAGTTGAGTTGTTATTTGGGTACAGGAGTACTTGGTTAGTGTGGTTCATTTTTGAATAGATATGTCTTTCTAAACTTCCCATCATTTCTTCTGCTTATGAAGACATCCAGGAAGAATGGTGTGTTATTTTCTTCTTTCAGTGTGAATTCTATTCCTTTGAAGATGTTATCGTTTCATGTGTCTTCTCTGGTTGTTCCTGTTTTATTATGACAAAGATGTGGTCTGCATACCAGATCCATACTTTGGGTTGTATACATGGGAGTGGTATAGGTTTTTTTTTTAAATCTGCACTACAGTTTCTGTTATGAATCCTGAGAGTTGTGATCCCATGGGGGTTCCTCTGATTTGGTGGCGTATTTGTATATCAACCTGAAAGTAGGTAGTAAGGCAGAAATTGATGAGGATCATAGTTATGGGTATTTAGATCTTAGTGCATTTGGTTAGATTGGGTGAGTTGTTAAGTACTGCTGCCATGAGATCTTTTGATAATTTTGGGATTTAGGTATAAAAAATGCTGTGACATTGAATGAAACCACCATGCTTTTTTATTATTAGGTCTTAAGATTTTCTGGAGGCACTGTACTTGACAATTGATAGAATATTTGTTCCCTCTGTAAAATGACCAAGCTTTTTTTCTAAATTCTTTAACTATGTTGTACATTGGGGTTGCTCGGTACAATGCAATTGGACAAAGAGATGTGTCAAGATTATGTATTTTGGAGCATCTCAGAAGCCTGGTGAATGGATTCACAGCTTTTTATCTATTACTGTCCTCCTTTTGTGATTTGATCTTTCTCAGTTAGGTTGTTAAGGATTCTCTTTATAAAGTTGTCTGGTTTGTATGTTGGGTTGGTATTTACTGGGTGGGATGTAGGTTTCTTTGTCTTCCAATAATTATGTGTCTTTTTTAATGCATTGTGATCTGTCCATAATAAATATGGTTCGGCTTTGTCTTTTGGGATGATGATAATGTTTTGATCTTTTTTTAGGTTTTTGAGAGCTGTTCTGTTCTCTGCTATGAGTTGGTTCTAATTTTATGTTCTTCTGCTTTGATGAGTGATGTCTACCTCGTGTTTCCTTGGGTCTCTGTGTCAAGCTCTATAGTTTTAAATGCTGCTTCTAAGGCTGCTAAGAATTCCAACTGATTAGCATCATCTATGTTATAGTTGAGGCCTTTCTGTAGGATATTGTATTCTGCAATGGATAATGGGTGGCTGGACATGCTGACAACCCATTCAGGTTCAGATAGCCTTCTAGGGTTTAGCTTGTCAATATTTCTAGCAAAGTACAGCTAGAGTCTTCGGTTTTTACAAATCCCAGTGACACAAATGAACATTAATTTTGAAAAGGATAATCAGGGCTGAGAAGTCAGCTATTCTAGATACAAGTTTAATTGAATCCACTTTGGATAGATCAAATATGTTGATACACAGCTTAAATTATTTTGAATTATTTCGAATGCTTATAGAATTGCCTCCCTTGATACTGGCTTTCAGATTCATATGCTTCTGAAGAAAGGCAATGAAAACGCAGAAAAACAAGCTATTTATCAGCTTAATGCTATGCACTGTTAGGAATCACAGGGTATTTAACTCTGCATAACAGCAGATTATTAATGCATACTTGTAACTGGCAGAATTAACCTCTCATTCTTTCCACGTTAAGAATTTTAGAAAGAAAGGAAGTGTGAATCTTATCTTTATGCCCTAGTTCCATTTCTGTTCCTTCAGAAGGGCTTATAACATTATTAGGCTCTCCCACTTGATTCCTGACACTAGTCTAAAGAAAGTGTGAGCAAAAGCCTTTTCTGAAAGTCTTTCCTTTATCCCAACCATCAGCCTTTTCACCAAAGCCTTATGATATCCCATTGTCTCATGCCATTACGGTCTTTTCACTTTTCTATATCATTCGCCTCCTATTTCATCTATCCAAAAGTGAGTTGAAATCTCTCTGTGCAAGGGCTTCGTCACTTCTACATTTTGTATTGTATTTATACTAACAGCATTTTCTGACACTAAATGAATCACAGCAATGGGCAAGATTTCTCTTTCTCATTAAAAAAATCTGGCTTGACTACTGTATGTAATGAACAGAAAGGGCAAATTAATAGCTATAATTATTTACCTGATTGGGTGAGAAGAGTTTTCTTAGATGTATTGATTTTCATTTGCATTATATTACCTTCCCTCTCCTAAACATTCTTATTAAAAACTTTATTTTCAACCTCTCTGGAAATTGTTTCAAGAAAACGACTGTGTTTTATTTAATGATAATACAATTTCTGTATGCCAAAATTCAAAATCCTCCCAAAGCATGGAACAATGCACAAACGAAACAGTGAATGACAAAAGCAAGGCTTATTTCAATATTTGATTTCACCAATATAATTATGGTATGAATAAGAGTAAACACGGAAATACAAAGATGCCCAAACCCTCTGTAATGCTAGCCACACTTAAAATGAAAACATAGTGAACATGGAATTGGCTATTTCTGTTCTGAAAGCTAGTATAAATTAAAATGCCCAATCACACACAGTATGCACAGCTTTGATAATTGTATTTTTGGGTACAAGTCCAAATTTATTGCTATGAGTCATTCCAAGCAAATTATCCATGCATATATTTCCATACACAGTTTGAATGCAAAACACATACCTGCCTTTTAGCAGAAAGCTTTCAAATCTGGTTAACCACACTCTGTAGAAACTGCTGTGCTAAAATCTTATGCTCTCCAAGGACTATCAACCAAGATAAAACAAACCTTGCAAAAAAAAAAATGAGCACAAGATCCTAGTGCTGATGACCTAAACTAGGGCACTGTATAAATATTTTAAAAACTAAATGCAAGGTACCAAAAGCAAAAAGTGTTGTGAATCATTGTTGAGCCATAAATCTATGGAGTAAGGATGAGTTGCGAGTGGAAGGTCTGACAGGGTTTTATATTCCAAATAAAACTGACTGGGTTTTGATATTCCAAATTTTCAAAACCTGAACTTTTGTGTCAGTAAAAAATATCTGTGACTTATTTTTTTTGTAAAGCCAGAGATGAGAATAAAGTCTGTAAACACCCGGTTCATTAATTAAAATGAAAACCATTTCTGGTCTATTCTCGTGTTTCTCCAGAGTATTTATTCAAATTCATTGAGAAGCCCACAAGGAAGATGTGATAGGGCAAATGAATATGTAGTCTTTAGCAGACTCACTACGAAGCTGTTTCTCACAGTTAAGGCTGCTTGTACTAGAATGTCTGAATGGTGCCAGATTAAATAGAACAAGAAGAAAAATAAACAAAGTAAATAGGTTTACAGGTAAGCTTTCCATATCTGGGCTGCAAAAAACACAGTCAGACACTACAAGGCAGCAAAGAATACAAAAAGTGCTCATCTGAATGTTTGTACTGGTCCGTTGTGAACAGCCAGTTGTGGAGTTGTGACATCTTCTGCGATAAAGATGGTTTCTATGGGAAGAATTATAAAGTCGATTTGCTCATATGGGGAAACTGATCACATGTGACGGTAAGGATGAACCAACCTCAAAGCCACAATTTCTTTCAAATGATCAGTGACGACACTGAAATATAAATTGCACCAGGGAGACATTAGGCTTTATAATCCATGCCAAGTCATCTTGAGCATTACAACATGGCAGGATAAAGCCACTGCTCCACCTACAGGACTGAGTCACAAGCATATTATACCATATTCCTTTTTAGGGAACTATGGCCAATTCAATGCCAAATGACAGGTGTCTGCTCTCCTGATCACCTTCCTCGTACAAAGCTGTATGCAAGCCTGATTTTGAACAGAGATGGCAAATTTCAGGAGAAACAGTTCTGCCTTTTCTAAATTGTTGACACAATTTGCCCCTTTTTTCAAGAATCAATAACAAGAAACACTGCATTAAGATTCCACTCTTTTAAGATTCCATTGAAATAAAGATTCGACCAGAATAAATATTAAGATTCCACTGAAATATGGGGATCTGATCCAACATCTTAGAGCAGTACAACAAACAGAAGGAATTCCTATTGGATTTGACAGTTTCCCTGTAGGCCTTCCTTTAAGAAGCACAAGACAAGGTAGTACAGAAATATTTTTGCTAGGTTTGAGTTCCCTGTCCCGGCATCTCTCTAATAGAAAACTACAGCCTACTGAATTAATTTGTCAAGGCATAAGATACCTTTGGGGGGGGGGGGGGGAAGGGGGAAACCGAGACAGTAGATGGAACCAACAACTCCTATTCCAGGGCTTATGTCACACAAGCCATTAATTCAGGATCCAATCTGGGTCGGTCAACCGGGACCGTCCCAGATCGGATCCTGACAACATTATCCCGGTATATTTGCCTTCATTCGCGAAGCCATTAATTCCCTTTGAACATTCACACTTTCCTTTAGTCTGGGGATTTTTTTTTTAATTTCCGATGATGACATCCGAAGCGTCGCCGTTCGAGTTAACAATAAAGTTGCAAAGCGATCGCAACCGCGAACCATCTATCACCATCACCCACCACTCACCACCATTCAACGGAGGGCCAGTTCTCCCCCCATCCTCGAAACTTGCCGCTGCTGCTACTGCTGTCGAAAGCTCTCGCCTTCCCTATATATATATATAATATATATAACACAAACAAGGAGCCGCTGCGTTCTCCCTGCTGAATGACTGGCGCGCCACCAGGTCGGAGCGCACCTGGTGTTTACAAGTATCTGCGCCCTCCGCCTTCTGCATAACATCCGGATAAGGTCCCGGACGAACCGGTCTCCGGAAAGAGAAGGGAGAGAGGGCTTGCAATCCCCAGGTGCGCGCTTCTGCCCGGGCCACCGGTTCGGGAAAGGGGAGAAGGGAGCGGGAGAAGGGTGGACGCACCTGCTTCGGCGGCAGAAGAAGCTCCGCTCCGCTGGTGGACGGCGGCAGCGGCAGCGGCGGCGGCGGCGGCGAGGGTTGCCGACTCCGCCATCTCGCCTCGGAGAACTCTAGGCCGCCCCGCCCCAACAGCGCCTCTCTGCCCCACCCCCGGGAGGGGTGGAAGGAGGGAACGTGGCCCGGGCAGGTGAGACGGAGGAAGCGCGCGCGCGCCCTCGCTCGCTCACGTCACGGCAGGCTGCCTTGCCCGGCTGAGGGAGATCAAAGTATGGATCGGCTCCCGGGGTTCGTTCGCCCTGCAAAGCGCCCTCTGGCGGCCAAGTCAAGGGTGACAGATGCCCTGTGTGGAGATAAGATATCCGACTCCGCAGTTTTGGGGGGTGGCTAAACCACGCGCTCTCAGGCTTCGGCACGCCGAACGGCAGACGGACGAGCTGTCTTTTAATCTGGAGTTACTGTATTTGTTCGTTTGGGGTTCAGTACACCGTGCGACCCGGGAAAAGGCACCGGATAAGCATTTCCAGGCAATGCCGATTTCCTGACTGTTGCCGACTTAGCCTCGAGATCCATTAAAAGGTGGAGGAGCGTCGATGGCAGAACGTTTCCTTTTATGCAGCTGCTGGAGGATTTGCTATCAAAAAGAAAAGGGGTTTTCGGTCTGAAACCGAACGCCATAGATCTGCTTAATAAAAAAAGGAACAAACGCCCCTTCATATCTCTGTGAAACGTTTTTCTGACCAGTGTAGATTTCTTACATGTTTTTCCGCTGCTTTCCTCGAGTCTGCGGCTTCACTAATATCATTTCATTTATTTTTATTTTTATTATTTTTTAGCGTCCCGCGGTGGCGTCTTAAATCATCGCCGATTGTATTAAAGCAAAGAAGCTCGAGCAAAGAACCGCGTGCAAAATTTAATGTCTCCGCCAAGAGCAGCTGCTAATTAAACTGGAATTGGCTGAAATCTACAAAAAATACTCGATAGACACGATGAGCAGTGAACTTTTGAATGAATTGGTGTCAAAATCAAGGGAGGTCGAGCGCGCGCTGATAATGCTAAAGGTTTAGTCCATAGGGCTGTTGTGGTAGCGAGTTAATCAACTACAGCTTCCAACCGAAGGAAAGCATCATAAATGATATTGAAACAACGTAGACGAGGTAACGCACCGTATTTTCACCAGGAAGTATATTTCGATTAGGATTCTTTTTAAATGGACTTCCTGGTCTTTCGATCTTTATCAGATTAAAATGGATCAGGCAAGTCTTAAATGTTCATTCTTACCGGCTTAAAGGCTTTTTTTTACCATTTAAATATTCTTTTCAACCTTTTTTGCATCAGTTCGTTAAACAAATGTTAGTATGCTTCTCAGTATTTTTATTTTACGCGCCAGTTTTATTTGTGGGAGTGTTTGGAAGGCTAAACATAAAGAGTCTGCAAAACCAGGGGACTTCAAAACCCACATTTACTGTTTTGCTTTCTTCGGATCTGTTTTTTCCTAGCCTGTCTGGAGACCACCTTGACTGCACTATTTAGCTCATAATGGAGATGTATTATGTGTAAAGTAAATATCATTGAAATGCTTGACTACGCTTGGACTGATAAAGATGACATCCCCCAGTGGTTTTCATGTAGACATTAAATGGGAGCAGACAGAAAGTAGAATCCTGAGGAAAGAATAAAGTAAGGATCTTGGGCCAGATCTCGTCCTACCACCAACACTGGCTTTATGGATACCCTGTACCAGTTAAGGAAACACAACTCAAAGTCTGAAGAGACTGCAGCTGCACAAGTGTGCAAACATGTATATACAATTGTTAGGGCCCAGAGTTGAGTATGGCCTTGAGTGGCATATTACTTGGGTACACTCCAAAGAGGAAGCAGGGCAAAGATTAAAAATAAATAAATTCACATTTAATCAATATATTATCACACTGTATATATTTAATAACTTTTCAGTGTTAATTCACCAGCAACCTTTGTAGTTGTAGTCTTCAATCACTAACAGTTTTTGAGCATTATATACAATCCCTGGTAATTGCTGTGTAATTCTGTACTACAGCAACTCCAGATAATCATTATTTTTCCGGTCAATATTTCTATTTTCATTCATTTTCCCATCATCATCTTAATTTCCTTCGTTTTTAAAACTGTAACTTGTTTTTAAAATAATCAAGAAATATGCCCACGTTTGTATAATTCTTTATTTCTTAAATGTGTATCACAATGGATAGCTTTAAAACAAGCTAACAGTACTATATGTAATTCAGGCATATGTAACTGGTACAGTTCAATAATACATAAACAACACTAAAAAAGACACAAATACACTGTAGACTGGGATTTAAGTTACTAAAAATAAAACAATGTGACATTTAAGAAAGGATTGTTAAGTACCAAGTGGTGTAAAGGTCAGCATACTACAAGGAAAAACTATCAAATATTTTTCTACATTATCATTTCACTTATGGATTCCATCTCAGTTTAGGAAAACGTCCAAGGATCTTAAGCAAAACATGTAGTTCTCAAAAGGCAATACTCATGGGTCTTTGTCTGCAATACCATGAACCTTTCACCTCAAAAATGCTTTGGGTTGCATCCAAAGACTCTCATAAATGAACAGATGTCTCTTATTCCAAGCTAAGGTCCCAGAAACACCATGCCTAACACAGGCCCTGGTTACAAACATTAACATGTAAAGTTAATTTTCACATTTGATTTTGTTTTAGTGATACAAAGTTGCATACAACCTTATAAAAGTCCTGTATGCAGAATATGTTTAACTGATTGTGAAGGGAGACTGAAATATGATGTGAATACTGTAATCTAACCAACTAACTCTTGGGAACTGTAGCGGGCTAAAGTTCTGGTCAATTGAGGGCAGATAAGAAAATTGATTTGTTAAGATTAATAGAGCACTAACTCTCTTCCCCCCATTTTTGATACAGAGATCAAATCCTAGAAAGGCCTTGAAAAAATCAGAGCTTTTTTAGTCACACTGTCGTTTTCCTTTTCTCCTCGCGCTAATTTTTTAAAATTTGATCTGATAGGAGGAGGAAACAAGCAGGGTATGTTAGCTCGGTGACCCTCTATGCAATGATTATGAAGGTCTGCACTGATGATCATGGGGTTTCAATTAAGTACCTCAAGGTTCCCTTGGTCAACCACATTATGTGAATATGGCTAATAGTCTGAATAGGACTAATTTTGTTAAGTATTATGTTAGAAAAGGAGAAGATTCCTGAAAATATTTAAGATAAAATAATATTTAATGTTGGAGACCAATTTTTCAAGAAGAATAGGAATAGTTGCAGCCAGAAAGCTGCAGTGTTCTTTAGCAACAGTAAACAAATACTGGATTAAAGTGCAACAGCATCTCTTGGGGGGGGAAAAATCCTACAGGAAATATCCTGCTCTGTGTTGAGATGGAAGATTGCTTCTTCTCAGGGGTAAGTGTGCTTCTCTCGAAAATCAGAGATTGCCTTCCACAGCGTGCATATAATCCCACCTCTGTGAAAAAAAAAAGTCGTAGCAGTTTTTGGTCAGTATCAAGTATCACAAAACACTGGCTGCAGTAAAAAATAAATATGCATAACCAGATTAGTGAATCTTAACAGCTATATTTATACAGCATATTGGACTTGCTTATTTTTTACCTTGGTTAGCATTTTGGTGGCTGATCATGTGTGAACCCAGGTTATTTGACTGTTTATTATTCAACCTAATCTGCAGATCCAGAAAATGGGTTAATCCAGCAATTAAATTATGCAGTCACTAATTTTAGTTCCTACTAATGTACAAGCGAAGTGAGGCATATGATTATGGCAGGAAAGTGGGGGGATTTTCTCAGTCATGGGATTCTGTTTCTAGTATGTCTTAATGACTTTTCTGCACCAGGCTGCTTCAATTCATGGCAGACATTTTATATTCTTTTTTTAAATGTCATGTCTGCATATGGTAATAATTTTTATATGCTGCTGTCCTTATTAATATTTTCTTTCATCCTATTTCAAAAAAATCTCTGTAATCCTCTCAGAAAGCTCCAATTAAGCTTGGTAGAAATATTCCCATGTCTTTTTTTCTCTCACAATGTTAAAACTTGTATTTTACCTTAAAGTCGGTACTTTAAAAATACATTTCATTACCTTTCCAATCTTTTCTAACATTCAGTATCCAGTGGCTTTATTTCTGGGGAACAGACTGGCCTATTACCATTTCAGCAATGCTGAACCTGTAATGCTCTGTATAATTAACTGAACCCAGCAGTTAATGTTTTTCATATAGTAAAAAAATCAAATATACCATCTCACCAAGGCAAGCTTTTTTAAGCTGCCTTAGGCTAAGGAATAGATTCAGGAAGACAGAAAAGATAAAGGAAGGGAGATAAGGAAGTCAGAGATTGTGGTCCTTTTAATTAAAAGCAACAAATGAGAATGAATGTCCTGTGATGATTTGCACAAATAATTTAGCAGTTGCACTGTTACAAAAAGAGCTACTGTAAATATCAATGTGAATGCTTCTTATTTATTCAATGTCCCCTAGCCCTATTAATTGTTCATCAGGATCCTTAAAGTTTATTTCAATTATCAAAGTTACAAAGTGGTCTTGAGTAAACAGTATTTGTCATATTGCCCTTGTTGTTTCCAGACATTCAATTTTCAATTGGAAGGTGTGGTGACTTCTTAGAACTGATCTACTGGGGGTGGATTTGGGAACAGGAAAAAAAAATCTGTTCTTTGAGTAAAGGCTCATTTGTAAAGCAAAGATAAATATTCGAAGAATTTAGAAGCCAGAATGCTTGTGCTTGGGCCTGTCTAATCGAAACTAATGTTACCTTATGCACAAGTAACATTTTTAAATTATAAAACTAACATATGCTGAGCTACATCTGTGTGCAAGGTGGACTCATCAGGGTTTTTTTTTCTGTTTTCACATACTGTATAGCTATATACTTGATATGTATAATGCTTTTTCTCTGTATTATAAAATTTTATGGAGAAATCTCTTAGAACATATGCACAATTTATTATAAATGTAAACAATAAAAATAAATATTTTTATTCAATATTTAAACTACTTTTTAGAGTTTTTTTTAATGATTATCTACATGAATAGTATAAATTATTTTAAAAAATATTTACCTGAGTCTAAGGCATTTTAAATCATCCCTGGTAACATAGCAGAGTACATCCGTCAGTGTGTATTCTTCTGCTAGAAACTAAAAAAAAGGATTAGTAAAAGTTATGCTGATGTTTTTGTTTTTGCACTTGGTTTTTTATAATATGCCTGATTAATTAAAAATGTATTTGTACTTGTCTGCGCATTGTGGTATCAAAATGTTTAATACAGTATACATATAAAACTGTCTAATACAGTAATTTAGTTTATGGCACATCGAGTTTTATCACTGTTGCAAAAACTAATTGATAGTGAAATGAGCTGAATTCTCAAGGTCAGCCACTACCAAGAAGTATAATCAAGCATGGTCAAATATTAAATTAATGAAATAATGCTATTTAGAAGTTCCAGGCTTATTGATATTAATGTAAAATATTCTATAAAACTCTTTTTGACTTTTTTATTTTTGTTTTCTAACTTTTCTAACTTGTTTTCTAAGTTTTGTTAGGAAAACATTCTGACAAGATTTCACTAGCTTGACTAGTCTAACTGAAGTTTTCTTTTGAAAGTATTCCTGTTAAAGGGATAAGCAAAACCCACATTTCATACTTAATCAGGGCCATGTGCCCGGCATGGGGGGGAAGGAGTAAAATATGTTTGTGACCACATGATCAGAGTCCCACCTCTTTTTTACAAGCTTTGTAATATGATTCACATGAAAAAAGTCAGGGCTTCAATCACACAACCATGGCTATCACCTTGATTATTATTACACCCCACACATAATGAAAGAGAAAACTTTGATTTATGATTACAGCTAATTTAGCAGACACCAGGGATACTAATTTCTAATCCTAAACAAACAATAAATGAGAGTTTCTTTCTAATATTTAAAACTTGTCTTACTGGCAGGAGAAATCAAGCTAAAATAAACTACATGAACCAGTTTATTAATATTATTATGGCCAGTAACCAGCTTAAAGCTTTAAAAAAGTTGTTTAATATGGACTAGTTCTTAAAGAGAATTCCTATATGTAGAATTCTATATGAGTACTCCTTTTAGAAGCTTCTTAAGGGGAAGTTGTAACCTTTAGAAAACTTCTGGTCTTTATAAAATTATTTAATCTAGACAGACAGACGTATGTGATTGAGTAAACCTTCATTTGGTTTTGTGGCTAATTTATATTGTATTTGTTCCAAATGCAAATTAATGTATTTTATGTTTACCATAGTCAGATTATACTAGTTGGTGTTTAGATGTCTCAAAATTTATTTCAATCTTTTGCAATCTGTCAAGATTCTTGGGTATGTCCCAAATAAGGGAGCAATATGCTTGGGATCTATTTCAAAGTATGTTTGACAGCTATTTTCAAGTTGGTGCAAAAATACAAATATAAAAATCTATCTTAAATATCTTAATTAAAATAAAAATGTTAGCATATAGTTATATTTTATTTATTGATTAGATTTTTATCCCACCTTTATCATTTCTATAAATATTTTGGTGTGTGTGTGAATGTAACTAATACTCCTTCCTCCTCCTATTTTCCCCACAACAACAACCCTGTGAGGTAGCTTTCCTGCATAAGGTGGACTAGATAGTACTCATAGTCTCCCGGTTTCCAGCCTGGCTTTTCCAGCTATTCCAGGTTTCCAGCTTTTTGCACACAATTTTTTAAATATCTTAAGAGTATAAATTAGAATTAATCATTCCAAATATTGTAAAACATTCACCAACTTGTCATAGAAGATTTTGTCATACATAACTTGAAAAAAATAACTTCTGACACTGGGGGTGGGTAAGTAATTTTATTTTGTAGCTGTTCGCCCTTAGATAAAAGGTGAAAAAATTCATGTAAAAATATCCCTAAATCCAATCCTGAGCCGCAATGGCGCAGTGGTTAGAATGCAGTACTGCAGGCTATATCTGCTGACTGTTGGCTGCCTACAATATGGCAGTTCGAATCTCACCAGGCTGAAGGTTGACTCAGCCTTCCATCCTTCTGAGGTCGGTAAAATGAGGAACCAGATTGTTGGGGGCAATATACTGACTCTGTAAACGGCCTAGAGAGGGCTGTAAAGCACTGTGAAGTGGTATATAAGCGTAAGTGCTATTGCTATTATATATTTTTTGCTTTCCGTGATTTATTTTGTTTTTGCAACATTATTTTTATTCTTCTAAATTTGCAAACAAAACAAGAATTAAATGTTCAGAGTTACTTAGGCATTGAACAAAATTTTAAAAAGACTCAAGAAACATGTTCCCTACCCTGTTTATAGTTTCTTTGTCAGCACCATGAACTCTCAGCCAGTTAATAAGCTCTGGATCCTCAATTCCTCTGTCCTGTGTACTAAAGTGAGAGACAGACAAGCCAGGAATATCTAGAAAAATTTTGACACAGGTTAGCATAGTTATAAGATACACAATTCTACATATACCGGTAGCTACCCTTTTTATAGATGAATAGATAAAAATTATACATCACACTCCATTCTAAGGCATTCCAGATTAGTTGAACTAGAATTATCATCACTCTCAGCAAGTGTTGTTATTATGATGCAAACTGGTTAGGCGTGATGGGATGATCATAACAAAACACATTTGGAAAACATCACATGATAAAAGAATGATAACGTTAAAATTAATCCTGTATACATAAGTGAAGCATGAGGTAAGGGTTATGAATTTCAGTACTAGGTTGGTTTTAACGATGATTCTAACCATAATTAACCTTAATTAGCCAAAAAAATGTTTTCAAAAGAAGGAATCTCTTCTGAAAGCAGCATGTTATAACAGTTTAAATAAATCTTTAACCTGTACACAAACACAGTGAATATTTCAGTCATACTTTTGCGGATTACAGATACAAATCTATACCGAATCCAATTAAACTTTCTTGGCTTTCTTTTGGAATTCTCTCATAACGCTGTAAAAACTGCATGTTAAATCAGACCAAAATCAAAAAGATCCAGCATTTCGTTTGTATCAGTGGTCATTCAAAGGCAGAGATAAAAATAAAAATGCAGGGGAAGATTGTTGCTGTTATGTCTTTTGCTAGTACCCAGTAGTAGTGTCCAACCTTGTCAACTTTAAGACTTGTGGACGTCAACTCCCAGCATGGCTGGCTGGGAAATTCACAGGTCTTTAAGTTGCCGAAGTTGGATACCCCTAGACTATAGTATATAATTTATTAATATAATCTGTAACTGCTTTTCCATCGGGCATTGTGGCTGGCTAAACAAGTCAGCAAAACCCCAATAAACATTTAAAAACTCATTTAAAAAAAATAATAATTTAGTTCCAACTGAAAAGACTTTTAGTTTAAGGAAAAGGTGTTGACTCCTTTTTTTGAAAGCAGAAAGTTGGGAGAAGATCAAGCCCACTATTCACTGTCGAAAAACTGAGCAGCAGTTAATTGTATCTAGTGAAATTTTTACCTGTCTTTATATTAAAAAACCTGTAATTATTATTTTTTGTCAGAGGAGTAGGAAACACATTCACCCAGATACTTTGCTGTGCTTCCTTCCTATCCTCAAACCAACAGGAAATGATGCTGCCCTCAAACTTGCTGATATCACAATATATCCTTCCTGGATACCTGGAAAAGTCTGTTCTGCTGTCGTCTAGACACAACATTCTCTGAGCCTTGGTTGAAATTCCAGTCCTATCAAGCATGATTCACTACGGGAGAAGCCTCTTCCAATTGACACACACAGTGCTGTGGTTACTCCATCGCTACATTACCATTTTTTTCTTTTCGCAGTGGACAACTGGATTTTTTTCCCCATTGATGACTGATTGACTTATTGACCATTAAGTGGGGAAAAAAAACTAAAACATTTTTTGGTATCGCTTGGCTAACAGTTGTCTAGTGGGCAAATGCAATTGAAGAGCCAACACCTGAGAAAGCCGTTTACCTGTGAGGATTGATGAGGCCTTATAAACTACTCTAAAACATTACATAAGGAAGGAAAGTAAGGAGGCAAGGCTCCTTGGGAGTAGTAGTCACTACTACAACAGAGACTCCACTTCCTTAGGGTCTTGCGAAAAAACAAAGCGGAACAACAACTGATGACCTCCTTTTACCGGTCCACAATAGAAAGCGTCCTC
>JANHFL010006360.1:166415-183866 GCA_032468155.1 Oxyrhabdium leporinum | reverse complement strand
ATAAGCTGTAAACCGCCCCGAGTCTTCGGAATGGGGCGGTATATAAATGTAAAAATAAATAAAAAATAAATAAAACTGCAACCAGCCTGCTTTCCATAGAAGACCTGCATGTTGCACAGAACTGGAGGAGAACTGAGAAAATAAGTACAGAACCCTCACATCCTGGACATAATCTGTTCCCCCCAGGATGTCGCTATAGGGCATTACATACCAAAACAACTAGACATAGGGACAATTTTTTCCCCTTGTGCCATCACTCTGTTGAACATCTAATCCTCACAGTACTGTCTTATGTCTAAGTATATTCACCCACGTTGTATAGCTGTAATATTATTATTATCCTTCTCATCTTCTCTACCACCACCTAGTATTGGTATCATTATTATGATTATTATCTTGTTGCATTGCAGCCCTTCTGCACTGGGTACAAATTACTTATGTGTCTAATCACACTTGGCCAAATAAAGTATACTATTCTTTTTTAAAGTTTGTACTGTATTTTGCAATTTATCACTATTAGCTGCTTTAGGCAGCATGCATGGGAATATAATTAAGAGTAAATTAATTTAAATTAATTTTAGGGTTACGATAACATAACTGGTATACAATTTTTTCAAATGCAGAAATAAAATGAATGAAGAGTTGGTTGCCTTCCTAAAACCTGAGCCATTTCATACCAGAAATGCCTAAAAGAAATGCAACTGGCGTTGAGATTTTATATCTAGCATATCAAAGAGAATGCTCAATTAATTGCTGCTACTTCTAGCCAGGCTGCAAAATTTTATTTTTTTTGTTAATATCACGAGGACAAAGACTTCAGTATCTTGAGACAGTCCTCTATGACACTTCCCAAAGTTGCGTTCCTCATGCCTCAAATATAATCACTTTCAAACACGTTTCCTGCTTCGGTTTTCTGATGTAGTCTTCAAATACACAAACGAGACAAAAAATATCCTACCCAGTTCTGCAAAATAATTTTCTTTGCAAATTGCCAAGAAGTACACATTGGAATGCAGCATTTGGATAACTTTGATGCCAGTCAAATGAAAACTCCTAAGATAAAGCATCCTTCCTCCTAATACCACCAAATAGTCTGAAGCTCATAAAAAGGAAGACATGTTCAATGATCAGTCCTCATAAGAGACAACATTCTTCAATCCTATTTTTTAAAAACTCTCTCCATATAATCAGCACTTTTCTGCAGCCTGTGCACCTGAATCCTAAAACAAGTTGAGTTATCTGGCAAGAGGTTGCTGGCCTCTTTAGAATTTTACTTACTATCAGATTTGAACTTTGGGAGACAAGACCCTTTCTGCTCTTTTATCAGACAAGTATGATAATCACTCAGTGTGTTTTTCTTATTTAAGCAAATATATATTCTCCTGATCACACTATTATGCTACAGTTGTGAAGCACCGGAGTCGCATGACATTTACTCATAATCTGATTTCATAATTTTTGTACTAAAAGAATTGGGATAAATATTATTTTGGGGTTCTCAAAGATGTTATTTATTTATTTATTTTTACATTTATATATGTTATTTGTTCTTGCAAGTAACAAATATTGTCCTCAGTCTGCCACCCCAGGAACTTTTGAATTCTCTGCAGGATCAGCTTGGCTTTTGTGCTGCCTTCAAGTTATAGTTTTGTGCAGATTCTTATCTTTTCTTCTCAAGTCACAGCTGTATATCCTTCGTAGTTCATAAAACAGTGAGGGATACAGGCAAGTGTTGGTAAGGAGCGCTTAGCAACAAAAGATGTTTGAGCTAAATCATTTCGTTATTAGTTTAGGTGCTGTTCCTATCCAGAGAGACTGTGGGTGGCCTACATTTTCTTCCCTTACCAAGAAAATTTAAATAGGAAAAAAATATAAAAGAACAACTATCTAAATAAAAGTCAAACTACAAAGAAAACCATGGCTACTGAAGAACAATAAACATCCAAACATAACCAATGTGGGCTTTCAGTTCCCACTCGCTCAAAAATCTAAGTTTTTATAGCTATCTTAAAACTCAAAAGGGTAACAGTGTTCTTTTGCAATAAAGACTACAATAAATGTGATATAGGCACAGAAAGTACACAATAATTCTAGTAATAATTCTGGAAAATCAATTTGCTTTACTGGTTCTCTGCAAGAGAAGAAATGGTAACTTTTTCCAGCATCTATCACCATATGATTTTAAATTGATCAAATTTATCACACATTAGCCAAAATTCACCCTATATACTCTGTTGTATGTGTCATTTGTGTCCCTTTTTTTTATTAAAAATGGAAGTCATATTAAATATTGACATTTTTCCATATTTGTCATGTCTCCTGTCTGACTTCACCTCAGAAGAACATCATTAGTCCCCTGGATGTAGGAAACCAAGAGGCTGAGCTGGAAGTCAGGATTAAAAGTGTAATAACCTGAAGTCATTGCATTGTCATAAAAGACCCAAGTTCAGCCACCCATGAATTCTGCTGACCCTTAATCTAGTACCAATTTAGCTTTGACTGTTGGTTGACTAGATTCTTATATTAGAGACAGTAATAATAAACTCTTCTGTGCTTTGAAATCAACTAATGTTTCTGGTTCATTTCACACTGGGGAAGAATAAAAGCAGCAAATTACTAAGGTAATAAAGTGAAGTCTTATTCCTTTAAGGCAAATCCTTCAAGTTCCAGAGAGCTGCATAATTCTTCTCTAGATGGGGATGCCCCTGAGGACCACCTAGAAACTGCATTTAGTAAAAAATATAGTGGCCAAGATACTGGCAGGTCTGATCTGACAAGATCACATTATACCTATGCTACAAGCCCTATCCCATTTACAGACAGGCTTCTGCATGCTGTTTCTCTCTCATTCTCTCTCCCCCCCCCTCTCTCTCACACACGTATATGTATATATATTAATGTTTAGGTGTCCATTACTTCCACTAGCAGCTTTTGGTCATGCCTCACCTTCTACTAGTTTAGCATAATAAAATAAAACACTTTTTTAAAGGATAGCTTCCTCAAGTCACTCAATGATTTAATGATTTTTGATCAGTAGAAGATTCAAAACAGAAAGAAGCCTACTGTTGATGCAGAAGAATCAAAGTTTGATTAGACAGGAATAGTTTTTTACAAAATGCAGATTAATGGAATCTGTTTCCTTCAGAACGTAGCAAAAGCCACTTGTTTAGATGGTACAGTTTCCTCCACCCGTATCATGAAGACCTTGCTACTTCTTTTTGCTATACCAACCTGTTTTCAGACTACAGAAAGCTTTTACAAGGCTACATACATAGTTCTGGCCTAACCAATGCAGTTTTTCTTTTGTATACAAAAGCCTGCATGATTTATGAGTGCTGGGAAGTCTGTGTGATATGCACAGTCTATCAACCACTGACATTTATAGAGACAGGAAATGCATCCATCTGAACACAGCTTGCAAATGCAGAAGCAGAAAAGGAAAACCAGATTAAAAGAAACTCTGTGGGAAGCTGTAAGAATAAAATGAGTAAAGAGAATATGAAACGAACAATACAAGAAAGATTGTTCATTTGAAGAAAACAGCAAATCTCAAAAGCACACAAAGATAAAGTAAACTGGTTTATACAATACCAAGCATCAAATTTATTAACTAAACTGAATTGAACTGAATGTCTTCATAGTTATATAATTTAATGGAAGAATCAGTAGAATTACAATTACAACTTCAGACAAGTTATCAACCAACAAGGAAATTTGCACAATTCAGAAACATATATAGGAGAAGTAGAAATTTCACTTTTGTTTTTAAAAATATACTTACATTATTCTTCTGGCAAATAATTTCCTGTAAAAGGGGAAAACAGCAGATGAGAGAACTACCCATGAACAATGTATGCATCTACTTACTGTATGTATACTTAACAAAAAATACTTTTTTAAATTTTTGTTTGCTCTGGGAATTTTAGATTTTCTTCACAAAAATCTGTTGCTTGGCATAAAAATAAATTGCTGATAGATGCTACATCATATTAGTTGCTAAATGCAAGGGTTTTAAGTATCACTAAAATTTCTCATGTTATTAAATCAAAAAGGTTTTGGCCCTAGAAATTAAACAGATGAAAGTTTTCTTGGAATGAGCATAGGCGAGTAAGAAAAGCTTCATGTGTTAAGTTCAAGTGTATCAATTAAAAATGAAGAAGGGCAAAAAAGTAACTAGACAGACAGTGAAAAAAATTATCACAACTATTTACCGAGCGTTATTAATTAATAATCAATACATCTGTTTTCATGTCTATTCTGAGTATTTACACTGATATAAAGCTGAACTAATAAATAGTATGCCAGCACTGACACACCAACATTTTTGTGTATTCCAGACTTGTTTCTTTTGCACATTTTAATCATTTATGACATGGGTGTCAAACTCGATTACGTCACGTGATGTATCACAATGGCTTTTTCCCTTTGCTGAGCTGGGGTGGGTGTGGACTGCAGGTGACACATCCAGCCCCTGGGCCGCCAGTTTGACACCACTGATTCATGACATCAGGAAAAAAAGAAGGTCCAATCAAAAAGGAAAAAGGGACCTAAATCCTTATCGTACCAGACTGCATGCTCTTATCCTAGGTAACTGTTCAGTGGAATAATGTTGTTTTGTGCCTTTGCTAAAAATAGTTCTACGTGTTACTGGAAACCTCATATTCATCAACTGTTATTTATAACAGCATCACAATTGGCTAGAACTGATGGCAACATGATGACATAGTCTCATATGTATCACAATGTTTCTGAATATAAAACATTTCCTTCTTCAAATCTTCAATATGAAGCATGTGAGTAAAATTCCAAGCTACATGCACCCCAGCTAAAATACCTCTGAGGAGTTTGAGGAGTAAAAGGAAATAAAAGCACATGTTTGCACATGAAAGGAAAAGGTTAATATCACCATCCCATCTGGCTTAAGTCCTACATGTACATAGGAAGATCATGTAGGAGATGATCAGGCTGAACCCGAGGAAGGGGTCAAATGTGCCATCAGTCATGAGTCCTCTCATGTCCACAAGAGATCTAAGTCCAGCACACCTTGAATTCCTTCTACTCTTATCTCCCGCTAATTTCCCTTGGCTGTTAATAGTTGGGATTCTTGTAGAAAGCTGAAGCTTACAATAAATCTTTATACCAATTGAACTGTCTGGATCTCCTGTTTTTTCCGGCGCTCGACAGATCTGGGCTACAGATTACAACACTTTTGATAGATTTATATGTGTTGTTACTGTTATACAAAAAGGAGAATTTTATCAGGGAGAGATTTAGTTTCAAGTGCAACAATGAAGTGCAACTGTCTACCCAAAGACTTTTTAATGAATGAAGCATACATTCTACAGAATGTCCTGATAGAGATGGTAATTTTTGACAAGTATTGACCTGTCTGAAATATACCTAAATTGCATTTGGACACTGAAAGGAACAAACGTATCTTTGAAAGAGTGGTACTTGACAAATAAAACGTATCTACAATCCAAAGCTGATAGAAACATGGGATCCCAATCCCATCTTTTTCCTGGCCATGAAAAAACAGAAGAGTAGTATGTTTTTTTACTGCCTTCTATAGTCAGAATTTCTGAAGGGCAAGACACAAACAACTGTTTTACCATATGCTATCTCTCGTGTAGGCCAATCTAACTGATGCAACCATTAGTAGAGATCATCCTCATTTTCTCAAATCAGCTGGTATTAAGCAACAAGAAAGTATTTTTTGTTGTGGTTCTTACTCTGTGAAATACCCTCCCTCTCGAGATAAAGCTTGTGTCAACCTTATTACAAGTGATAAACAAGCTGAAAACATGTTCATTTATCTTCACATTTGATGCCTCAAGATGGTATCCTTCCACAACTCGAGGCCATAGATTTACACATTCTGGGCTATTTCAGTCTTCTTATCTGATCAATCTGACTGCGGTTTAAATATACGTGACTTGCATTTTAATGTTGGAAACTCTTAGGAATAGTTGGCAAGATAGGTAATATATAAACAATTTAAATACACAGGTAAGTAATATAAGAATAACATTAAGAATATGCTGGGACTAGAATACAATAAAACTACTGAAAAGGTAAAAGTAGTATAATAAAATCAACCCATGAATTGTATTTGTATTGTGCAAGTCTGGATCTGTCTGAGCTCCCAAGATATGAATATGCATGTGCAAACAAGTGTTGTGAGGTGCAAGACAATAATGTTAGTTGCTAGATACCTTCTCAGAAGGTACAGAGAACTTAATTGTATAAAAATCTCTTTAACCATCAGATCAGTGTAATGATGACCTGATCTACCTGAAAAGGAACTACACTTTTCTTAGAATTTCCTAAATCAGCACCTGCTAAATAGGCATCTGTCATGAATATTGTAAATGAAAGCTGTGTTAGTGTAACTGTAATACTCTAGGTTCTTTCCAGCAATGTTAGGCGTATCCCCCCAAAAAAATTTTCAAGGATTTGTTCTTCTTTATGTGTCCAATTACTAAACTGTTTTGATATAGACCTTTGTACAATATTAGATTCCAAGGAACAACAAGGAATCAGTCCCTATCTATGCACAACTAATATTTGTAGGGCAGCTATAAAATGTATGGTTAGCACTGGCACAAATTGTGAGGCTTGATTCATTTAGATTTTTATTTTTCATTTACTATGGCATGCAAGCTCAATGTATATGACCTAGGAAATGGGTTAATTCTAGAATCCAGATACATGTGTTATGAAACATATTTAGTATTTACCTCATGTGTTTTTCATATTAAAATGATTTAACAATAAGCCACTTAGATGGCTAACCATAATAAGGATTTAAGGCAGCTTCTTAAAAAAAAATAGTGGGAAAAGTCAAGGGATTTTAAAAAAAGAAAAAAGTCTATTTTGAATATATTTCCTGCCTTTGCTTAATAAAGTCATTATTTTTTATAATCCACTGAAGGAGAATTTTCTTCAAATTCATAGAAAAAAAATAGAAACAGAACCACAGAAGTTCCAAGAACCAGAGGCTTACGCACTTGAGGAACTTCAGTTTCTGCAGTCGTTATACTTCTAACCTCACTTCCTACATCAACCTTGTTCCAACATGGGACTTTTCAGATAAGCGGTGTGTGCACAGCACTCAAGTACCCTGAACTGTTTCCAAGCTCCTAGGCTATCATGGCAGAAACTAAAACTGAGAATTGCGTAGGTACAAACAATTCCACACAACACAATCATGCATTTCTCTGTATCTTTCCCCAGTCTGCCTTGTTTTTATCCAAGCTCTGCCTTAATTTTAGAAAGGCATCTGTACCTTCAGTGATTGCAGAGAATCTGTGTTTGTATCACAGTAGAGAATAATGTTGTTAGCCATACTGAAGCTCTCTCGAACTCCCAGATGATAGAAGAGGGAGGGCTGACGGAAAGCATCGCTCATTTCCACCACGGCAATATCTGCAAGGAAGATCAAAATATATGCTATTCAAGTACAGTACTCAAAAAAAAGATTTGCTGGTAACCCATTAACTTCTCTCAGTAATTATTTTAGTCAGCTGATATCCTGAAAAGACAAAATCTCCCGAAAAGATTATTTGAAAAACAGCTATGACTAACTAACATAAAACGTAAACATTTTTTTACTACAAAAAGATAATCTTTAGCTAAAAAAATAGAGGGAAGATAATCAGCTTCTTCCCTCTCTTTTTCTTCTGCATGATTCTGCTTCAAGGGGAATCCACAGTGCACCAGGAGCTCCCATTTAGAATAAGGAGTTAAAGACTGAAATATCAAGTAAGAAGCCCTCAAAAGCTCCTTGAAGCACAGAGAAGGGCCATCAGAATGCAACATTTCATGCTTGTGAATTTAATCTTTGGAGTGGTCTTTCACTGCAATTGGAAATATGTGGCATTTGTAGCTTTCCTTTGATGGCCCCATAAGATTCCTGGCTCTTCACTTCATTTGGCTCTGAGGTTGCATAGCTAAATACTCTTCATATAATGTTTCCTCATGGATATAAAACCAAGTATTTTCAAATCCTTTCCACTGCAACGTGTCTACATTTATTTACAATGGACAATTCTAGGTCATATTCTAACATACACAGGTGGTTGGCTAAGACCTTTGTGCACATAGAAGATTTCCCTCAGGTAAACATTTAGCACAAGATCAATAGTAGGAAGAAACTGTTTTTTTTGTGAGAATCTTGTTGCTACTAAGGAAATTCTTCAAAGGAACACAAATCAATACTTATAAATTCTTCTTTAACGAATAATTGCAAAGGACTTCACGTTGAGTTCTCTTCCTGATGATCCAGAATGCTCCAGTGGCACCAAATGAGCTTTTTTATCAAGATTATGGACATTTTGCTAATTCAAAAATTGTTTCATGGACCTCATTAACCAACTTCAGGGGAGCGATTTCAGCCTAGCCCTGCAGTTGTTTCTAATGAAATTATTCCTGCCATAAAGAAAATTCCATAGAGCTGATTTAGCAATACCAAACCTCTACCATGTTTTTTCCATTTTCCATAGGACTTCTTGCTAGGTAAGTGTTCTCAAGGAAATAATCTATTGTAGTTGCAAATTTTACTCAACTCTGTTAAAAATGAGTTTCCTGTGACAACCAATAGAAGATAACACTCTACCAATTGAATTATGGACCATGACTCATGATGATTATATACTTCTCATGTGATGTTGCAATGCAAGTATGAAAAGGCAGGGCTTGTGGCATGATGTAACAGTGCACATCCTACCCCCCATCCTACAGTATTGTTTAACCCCTTCAAAACATTTTCTCTTTTAAAAAGAAAAAGTGAAATGAATGCTGAAATATTTTGCTATATTTAAAAATTCTATCATAAATCTTAATGCAGTTATGAATTTGGATGCAACAACATATTTCAACAACATCTGTGTAAAACTTGTTCAGAGAAGTCAGGTCAGCATAACAGTCAACATTTTCAATACTTGCTGTGGATGATAGTGAATGCTGAAAACCCATTTTACTCCAAGGTATAATAAAACAAAAACAGCACATTCTGTATCTTGGAAGGTATTTGTGGAATACATTCAAATTCAAATTATTCAGGGAATACTGAAGTTCAGCATAAACATGATTTAAGAAATATTATAAATTAGGCATCGGTGCTCACAGGACAGAGATAGAATACATTATCAAGGAGTATTCATGATCTTGAAGTGCACAATAATAAAAGGGATTATTTCAAAGGCACACAAATCTCTCCTAAATGAATTTATTAAGCAATGTCAGTTATAATCATCCCTTTAAAACAAGGCACTTCTAAGTCCATTATTGTCTTAATCTGACAAAACAATATATGATAAAATTATACAGTGATAATTATGCATTTTCATAAGGACAAAGAGACTGTATCTCAAGCTAAAATCAAGGTTAATCAAATTGAAGCTGAGACACTAAAGATGCTTTCATTGAACTTTATAATGTAAGTCATCCAATAATCAAAGAACTATGAGTTTTTATCAACACTCACTAAGGTTTCCATCCAATATAAAACCACAAAAGTTACTCTAGAGATGACCTAGCTCTATTATTGTTTAAGCTGCCCAAACATATTTGGCTTCTATAGGACATTTTTTTAGTAATAAAATCAAGTAAGTTTCTACTTTTGTTTACTTTGATTCTCTATTGGTTTCATTGTGGCCATGAGACAAACCAGCTACTCTTATTTACTACTTTCCATATTATATTGTATTCAATGTACTTAAAGGAAGGAAGAGGGCTCACCTGTTGACTGCTTGTGCCCCTTCAGCCAACCCTACCTCATTAGCAGGTATTTGAATCACTGTCTCATCCTTCCTCTTTCCAAAATATAGCATAGGCTTACGCCATTGCCCCTCCATTCATGACACTCAGGAGAACTCCAATGAAGCCGCCTCCTTCTCCCCTTCAGCTGACCCATAGAACTGCCTGCCACTTTGTTGTGGGGAGGGGAAACAAAGGAGCCGTGGATCATGAAGAAATCTGCATCCCTGCTCCCCATCCTGACATGTTCCCAAGGACTCCCTCTCTCCAGGCAGCAAAAAGGCTCCCTGTCAACTGCCAGCATCCCCCAGTCCCACCTTGCCAGGAGGTATTTGAATTGCTCCCTCATTTTTCCTTCAATGGCCACTGCAGTTAAGACACTTCAAATTTGGGGCTCAGTTCAAAGCAGTTAATGGTCATTCACTTATTAAGCCCTGCAGTCAGCTAATTGGGCACAGGGAGCAGAGGGAGGTTGGAAAGAGGGCAAGGATATCCCCTTCATGCCATGCAACCTACTGGTTCCTGGGAAGTGTAGTTGTTGGCATGGAAGCAGCCACAACTTTGCCAAATTTCAGTCCCACAGAAGTCATGGGTCCCAGATTTTGGACAGATTCTGTAAGTTACACCCTCTGAGGTACATTGATTCAAAAAATTGTTGCTTTATGATACATCATTTTACCCAATTGAAGCTTACAAAGTATCAAGCAGATGTGAAGTTTTAGTAGCATATAGATTGCAAATGGATTCTCCATGTCATTATTCTCACTAAAAGATTGATATTGCAGCATTGGAAAGATAAACGTATGGCTCCATTTATCCAATGGATTGAAAACCTGATTGTACTTGCCACATGAGTAGACTGCCTATACACATAGACTTGGTATAGACAAATATAATGAAAAAAAAGATAGTTGTATCAATGTATTAGAAATATATGCATACTTGAATAATTATTGCATTTACCTACAGTATATATAGTATTGTAATTTACTGTTATGATGATATACTACGGTTGTATTTCTTTCATGTTTTTATTAAAGCATTTTCATGTGTTCTTTTTTTCTCTTTGAGAACGTATGTTTTACCATCACTATTATCTTTCTGTTCTGTTCTTTTTGTTTCTGTTATTTAAAATCAATAAAAAAGAAATATATGCAAAATTAAAAGTTGCATTTTATCTGCTGGGCACTCTTTAATTCACAAGATTAAAAGTGAACAATTATTAACAAAATTAAATAACAGACTTTTGCATGTTTTACTGGCTATTTTGCCTAAGCCACAGGATATTTCTGTAAGTATGTGGGAAAATGTGCATTCCATTTCTGGAAAGTTATCTATGCATGCCAATAAGTTAGGGTTGTTTTTTTTTAAAAAAAAATAAAAACCGTGTTTCCAGAGCTGAACTACTCTGTGACTGGGGATATATGAATTCCAGCCTCATCCTCACTTAAAGGAATACTTTAGGCAGAGACCAACTTTGGTCCTTTCAGTGGGAAGAGAAGAAAGAGATGCAGGGAGATTTAGAATTAAGTACATTGGTACGAAATCAGAAGGTGGGGAGGTATGGAATTTTAAGGGCCTGAAGTAGACACACTCACAAAATGGCTACTATGCTGAGCATAACTGGTTACAAACACTTGTTTCTCTAAAGGTGAATTACCCAATCCATGACCAAATTTTGTTGGCTGAAAAGGTATTTTTATAAATAAATATAATGTTTGAGAACTGTATCTATTTAGCCTTGTGCTTGTGATTGCAATGTCCAATTTACTTGAAAAATAAACTTGAATCACCTTGGTAGCCTCCAAATGTTTAGAATCTCAAACCTCTTTGGTTATCAGCTAAAGGTTAATGTGGCTAAAACCAAGGGGACAACAGACTCTTACAACTTTTGTCAAAATGAGGAAAGCAGCATACTAATGTTAAGCTAAATGTCTGTGCCTTTTGAACATTTATGCAACATTGTGACATGCACTGAAAAGAGTAGGGCTTGAATCTCGAAATTGCAATGCTGCCTGTGTTATTTTGACCCCCTTGTCCCCCCTGCAGATGTAATGTGAAACATCTCAAAGACCAAGGAAGTCTACCCGTGTGTTACTCTTCTGTAAAACTCTTGACTAAATTCAGCTACCACTTTCGTATCTCTGCAACTACTACACAAGTTTAAAATCATTGTATTCTGGATCAGTTACTTAATATGTAAAAGAAATCTTTTATCACTCCAGAGAAAGCTTGCATTAATAATTAGACATGCAAAGCAGATTTACAATTGCTCTCTTCCCAAAATTAAGAGAGAAAGAGAGTATAGATAAATATAACGGCAATGTCTTAGTAATATTTGGAGCCAGTTTGGTGTAGTGGTTAAGGCAACAGGATAGAAACTAGGAAATCATGAATTCTAATCCTGCCTTAAATGCAAAGTCTACTAGGTACCTTGGGCCAGTCATTCTCTCTCAGCCCCAGGAAGCAAGCAAAAGCAAACCACTTCCAAAATCTTATTGAGAAAGCTGCAGGGACATGTCGTCAGAAGTAAAAAACAAAAACTAACCTAAAGGCACCAGAAGAAATAGTCTTACTCACTTCTTTTGGTTTTCCAACTGATATGTTACTTAATTAAAATATGGCAAAAGTGTGCTGTTTTATATGATTTTTCTCTTTTGGGTGTACATCATTTATGCTTTTACTGTATTGTATTGTACTGGCTTGGGTGTTCTCTAAACCTATGTAAATAAATAAATAAAATCCCTCAATTATAGAAGGCATCAATTCCGACAGCCAATTCTGGATTGTAAAAAGCAAGGATCTGTCATTGTTCCTTGCTTAGTATTTATAACTATCTTTACATCTTTATAAGGGTCTCAAGGAAGAGTTTTATCAACGAGGGGGTATTTGTTTTACATGTGCTTTTTCCAGAATAACTGATACCAATTTCCTAAGCATACAAAATACATACAATGCATACACTGAATCCAAACAAATTCATTCAGGTATTTTCTCTGCTGAATTGTGTTGGCGTGTATCATTCCTGATGACACAGCATGAACTTTAACAGTTCCACTGGGGTAGTCCCCTGCTTGCAGAATTTTTATCCTTTCCATTGTGGTTTTTGAGACTCTCAGTTATTTCTTCTTAAATACAACTGCTTCCCAAACTAAGACATATTTCTGAAATCCCATGGTTGATTCATCAACATTTTATTGGGGGCGGGGGAATACACAATATTGTCATGCATTTGTAACTCCTTTGGGGAGAAAGCAGGGTATGAATGAACTGGGGGAAAATAAATGAATCCATTTTGTGCTTTCCCAGTTCTCTTTTTTTTTCCTCACTGGAAAAGTTTCAACTTTTACCAAAGACGAACAAAACTTTCACTAAAACAGTGACTAATGACTTTCCTCTGCTTGTCCCAACCTCATGGATTGGCAATCTCTTCTCAATCCAGTTCAAAATCTAACTCTATTTCCTTTCAGTTTCTCTTTGCCAGTTGCAGATCACAAATGCTTTCAGGAGCTTGCTACTGCTGACTGGGTGGAAGCGAAAGGAAGGGTAGGAGAGCAAGGACAACAGGCAAGAAGTATCAGCACAGAAAACTAAAGCATAGTAGAAGTATGCTGAGAAGCACACTCCACTCAATGGAGAGGTACACAGGAGAGAATTCCTCAATGCTTTTGTTGCTTACAAGGTACATGGGTTGATTTAGGCCCCGTCATGCAGTTGACAGAACGTGTATATCCTGCAACAAATACATCTACCAGTATAATCTTTGTCCCTATAAGTACCATTTTTAATTTCTAATGTGCATTTCAATCACTCTTTCAAGGAACTTCTTGGACAAGTACTTTAAAAATTAAAATAGCAAACCAATGCTTTAGCTTTATAAATGCATTTTCAATAAAGAGGAAAAGAATCCCTTGCTGATAATGGTAGTCAGAAGGGTTTCCTAGCTAAGAAACATGATCAGATTTGGAAAACTAGGGCAATGCCTTCACCTCTAGAAGAAAAGGATTTGCATTCCTTTTGATCCCCATCTCCAATTTTCCTTTTTGTCTTTACTTCAGCTGCATATATGACAACGAAATACAACAATAAGACATTTCTAAAAAAGTTAACATTTCAGAAGAACAAGTAGAACAACTAGGGAATTGTAATAAATGAAAAAAGTTTAAAACTTTCCACTTAGCTGGCACTGAAACCTCAGAAACAGACATGAGAGATCACAAAAGATAACATTGCAGAAGGAACCTAAACAATACTTTTGAGCTTGTGATTTATCCAGCTATCTTTAAATATTTGAGGAAAGATATGATAAATATATTTCTACAAATTTTGGGGGGAAAAGAAAGAGGTACTATTATAGAACCAAGCTAGTACAGAGAATGATAAATTCTCCTTTGTTACAGAAAAAAAGTGAGCTTTGAGAAGTGGGCGGAATGGTATAAAAATTGCAAGAGGAAGCAACTATTCCTTGACTTTTTAACACTCAACATAGAGGCAGGTTAAGAATACTTCACCTTTTTCAGTGAAACTGTTGGTTTGGCATTCCTGTAAGAAATTCATTTTGTCTTTCAGTGGCCACGGGGAAGGGGGTTGTAATATGTGGGGTCCATCATGTTACCTAGCTTGGTAACAAAACATCTGCAAGAAAATCACCAAAGTCAGAGAGCACCAAGGACCCCACAGTTTAACCTTGAGCTACAAATATTATCTTCTATTGGGAATTCAATACATCAATATCCTGGCTGATTTGTGTGTGTGTCTCTTTAACGTAAACCTGGGCTTGACTTCTTTTTGCTTCTCTCCATTTGTACCCTTCCACTTGCCTATTTTCTGCTTTGTGTATTTTCTTTTGCATGTCACCCTCAGTGCCCTCTCAGTGTCCTTGCTTTGGTCTTCTTGAGCTTGGCATTTTCGCAAGTCACCGTACTGTACTGTCTTCCAACCAGACAGTGACTGGCCTTACTAAACCTGTGTTTTGAATAGTGTTTTCATCCTTTGCCATGAGTTATGCTTATTTATTTAATTATATTTCATTTATTGACATAAATGGCCGTCTGTTCACGTGAATGCTCAAGGCAGCTTACAAGCATTTTTAAAGTTACAGTGTAAAAACATAACTGTAAAATCAATTCAATTAAAATAATAGCTCAAGATTACTACCATTCAAATATAATTAAAGCAATATTAAAGGCTTGGTGATGAGAGGTATTCTCTTTGTTTTTTTCTTAAATCCTGGAAGAGAAGGCCAAAGGCATTTCTTAGGGACACCGATGTTCCTAACCACTAATTTATTTACAGTATTAGATTTTTCCCCCTCACCTTTATTTTGTACAAAGCAGTGAACATAATGCTCCCTATTCTTCTCCTACCACAACCCTGGGGGGTAGGATGTGCACTGTTGCATCATGCCACAAGCCCTGCCTTTTCATACTTGCATTGCAACATCACATGAGAATGTATAAGCAGTGGAGGAAGCTGCACAGCAGCGTTGCTATGCAAGTGTTTTCATCTGTTTTCCCCTGCAAATGCATTCCATAGCTGTAGAGCTACCCAGGAGAAGATCATCTGCCCTATACCATACAGCCAAGTTTCTGGCAGCTTGACTAATTTCTCTCTGTTGATCTAAGTAACCGGGAGTTTAATACGAGAAGAAGCAGCCACTATGATTGGGTGACACTGGTAAGAAGTTCAGAATATCTGGAAAGATGCAAGTTGAAATAAGATGTCCTACTATTTGAAGAGCTGAGCCTTACAGAGCCCAACACGTTTCCCATTTCATGCCACTGAGTTGTCAGTTTTATAACAATCCATTATATATACATCATGCAAGAAGTATAGACTGAAAGCATCTGGTCCCAGGATGGTAGGATGAACCAACCTATACATTGGGATTATATAGACTACTTTTAAGATCAGCACAGTTCTTAATAGCAATTCTTAAACTCTTATGAAACTACAGGCAAGATCCAATAGGAAAGGGTGGACTACCTCAGTCACGTGTATCTTGAAGTTGGACCTGAATATGCTGGACTCTGACAGCAAACTCAAGAAATTCAATTTTAAAGCCACACATTTTCCTAGGCCCAATCCTCCAGGATTTATTAAAAATGCCTTTCCTTCATGGAGATTCCAAAAATTATTGTAATTGAGTGAAAAGAACTTGGATGTGATGCATAGAATCAGGTTTTTTTTTTCATCTATTGATATGTTTTGATCCCAAACTAAATTGTTCCCTTTATACAAGCAAATAGGCTTGATTAGGAATGCTAACACCTATATTTATTTTAGATACAAATTATAAACAGAGCAATTAGACATGGAAAGGTATTTCTTAAAGGAAAAAAAAGCAGATCCAGTTTCTTTCTAGAACTGAAATAGCAACTTAAAGAGCATTTGAAAGAAATCCCATATATTTGTCACTGGAGGAGAAAAATGTCAAGAGGAAACTAAACATTTGTTTAATCAAGTGCAAGACAATAGGAAATAGCGAGGC
Organism: Oxyrhabdium leporinum; assembly: GCA_032468155.1. NCBI lineage: Eukaryota > Metazoa > Chordata > Lepidosauria > Squamata > Cyclocoridae > Oxyrhabdium > Oxyrhabdium leporinum. The sequence goes on along the minus strand of JANHFL010006360.1, from coordinate 167,617 downwards.
ACAGAAAGCTGAGAAGGTAAAGGTAAGTGGCAAGTAACTAGGATGTTTAGGATGATCCGAAAAACGATTTATGATCATAAAACTAAAAAGGGATTGTGGAAAAATGGAAGCTGAGAAAATGGAAACATTTAATGCAGTGGAAATAAAAGCAAAAGCTGAAAATGTCAAGCCGGTTTACTGTGTAATGAAAAAAAATTACCGAAAAGGGCTGAGAATAAAACTGTCAAAAATGTCCATATGTTAATTAGTAAACCCTAATGATTAATATAGATCAAAACTACTACCGGTATTACAGAGCTTGCCAAAGAACAAGAAAGGGACAACTAAAGTAAAGGTTAGGCCACACACCCCTAGTGAAAGACTTTCTGAAATTAAAACCATAAAGTGACCAACATCTACAGGCTTGTTTGTGAGTTTCTCAGATGAACCTGAGTGATCCGTGTGTGTGTGTGTTGGGTCAGGATGTAACACTGACTTACTGCAGCCTTCAGGCAAAGCATTCCTGACATTATACAACTGGGGTTTACCCTCAGAGATCAAAGGGAACTATTTTTGTTTTTTATTTGGCCAATTCTTGCACTTCATTCCTAGATTTTATGCCAACACTCATAAACTACTGACTCTAGTCCTCCAACATCTCAAACTAACTATAAAAAGAGGAGGGGGTTATCAATAAAATTCCATTAGTATCTACAAGTATGATACAAAACAAGACAAAACAAAATCATGCCATTGGCATGATTGTACAGGGGCTTCTACAGTCTTGAAAGAAAAAAAGTGGGAGAAAGGAGGCAAATGTTAATTATCTCATATTTTCCTTTCCTCCTCCTTTTTCTTTAACTCATCTTTGCTATCAGAGACAGTTAAAATTAGTTTGCCCAAACAAAATTCCGAGCAATAGATGGCAGGTGTATTGATCCTTTCATTGCTTTTCGTTGCTTTTAAAACTAGACCCTCTTCCAATTTCTATGTAATTGTTCACTTCCAAAAATCTTTTTTAAAAAAATTATTAGATCAATTTATCAACTTCCCTACCTCCCTGCAAACAAATGCTACTGAATTACTAAACAGATGAAATGTAACCTGTCCTTACTAGTTCAACTTTGTTGCAGGGGCCCTTTAACAAGTGCATAGACGAAGACATTTCAAGGCCCCATCCGCAATAAAGATCTTTCCCCCCCCCCCTTTTTAAAGCCTATTGC
>JANHFL010006360.1:140698-155813 GCA_032468155.1 Oxyrhabdium leporinum | reverse complement strand
TCTATCTATCTATCTATCTATCTATCTATCTATCTATCTATCTATCTATCTATCTATCTATCTATCTATCTATGCAGATCATGATATTGAACATTTTGAGAACTCCTGCTTTAGCCACCGTACCACTATGGCTATCTAGAAATTTTTATTAAAAAAAGTTTTACTCAAATTCAGAATACAAAAAAACCACATCAGAATATCAATGGCTTCACTATTTATTTTTAATGCAAATAGAAATATTTCCTATTGATATATTTTGCTGGGCCTCTTGCCCCACAGTAGAAGACAGATACCTGAAATTATTAACAATTTTGTGAATACACGGGTAGGTTACAATCCTGTAGGTGACATTTGTTTAACTGTCATTCATTTTACTGATTTCATTTATTTATTAAATTATTAATTTTTCATGCCGCTCGTCTGCCCTGACTCTTGGTGGTTTTGAAGTCATAACAGCGCCAGATAAATAGTACTTGCAACCAGTACTTGAAAGTTATGGCTGTTAGAGCTCTTTCTCGGTCATATAATCAAAACGTGGGCACTTGGCATATAATGTAATATATGCTTATATTACAACCACAATATATGCTTCAATTGCCCCCCTCTATCTCTCCCCAACTTTGTCCTTCTGACTAACCTGCACTCCAGCACACCTGCCACCCTGCGGACTCCCCCCCCTTGAACTTTTGCAATTCTCCTCACACTGCTGGCCCTTTGCACAGTTCACACTCCACTACCCCCAGCCACCTCCGCTGACATCTGTTGTGGAGGCTTCCCAAAGGGACTTGGTCTGGGGCACCTTGCTAACAGCAAGAGAAAAATAAAGACTGCACAGGTCATCTGGAGAGGTAGGTGTAGATGGTGACCAAGTGCAAGGCAACCAAAAAGGTAGAGTTGGGGGGAGGGGGAAAGGCAGAAATGGGGGAGATAGGGGGATTAAAGTTGAGGCAAGCGTGGAATGGCAGCAGAGCCTCCTCTGCCAAAGGGAGCTCACCAGGCCTAACTGGAGAGGAGGCAGCAGGATAGCGCCCGCAGGGCAGGAGAAGCATGAAGTTGTTGCCTAATGGCGCTGCAGTCCTCCCCTAATGAATGCAACCAGGATGAACTGAAATGTCGCTATAGTCACGTGATGTTTCATCTAAAATCATTTCACTTAGTGACCAAAATTTCAGTCTCAATCAGAGTTGTTAAGCGACGACTACCTATAGCCCCAGCAGTCCTCAGCCTGTGGTCCCCAACAATGGTGCAGGTGGACTATGAGAAGCTAATATATCAATAACATAATGGCGCAGGATTTTAATATATCATATTCAAATAAGATATCTATGTATCTATGTATCTATGTATCCATCTATCCATCCATCCATCCATCCATCTATCTATCCTACCTTTATTATTTTTCACAAATAGCTCAAGGAGGCGAATATATTCATAGCACACCCTTAACACATATTCATTTTCCCCACAACAAGAACCCTCTGAGGTGAATTCAGCTGAGAGTGATTGGCTTTCAGGGCTAAGGTGGGACTAAAATTCAGTTTCCGCTTTATAATCTGGTGCCTTAGCCACTAGACTAAACTTCTAATTATGGCTCATAATTTATTTTATCTGACAAAACTCATTATGTAAAAAGGTTTAGACGGTCATGTTAACCTTTTGCAGCAAGACTCTTAAAAACTAACCAGTGCACTGTTGCCTAGGTTTTTGTGGATCACAGTCTATTTCTTCCAGACATTGGATCAAATGAATTGTAATCCTTGAATGATTATATAATAAATAAGTGCCAAAAAAGCTCTTATTTTTACATAAATACAATGTACAATGAATTTAAATAGTGGTGCTTTTTCACAATATTAATATGAACATGACACTCCACGGTATCAAACTCTGCAATCTGAACATGACAATCTAACCATGTAATCTGCATCAATGGAAAACCTGGGCATTGTTGCTACAGCCATCAGAAAAAAGTCTTCAGCGTTTTTGTGCAGAAGAATAAGATTACTGAAACATTTAAACTTCTGAAGCCTTTTTTTCACTACCATACCCATCATAATAAAGATAACCATCAGAACAATTATCTCCATCCTGGCCCCCAAAATGTCAGTTTTTATCACTGTAATTTATTGCATTTATGTCCAGCAGCTCTCGGCATCTCACATGATATAAGTAAAATTAAACATCCAAGTAATATTAAAATATCTGTTAAATAGTTAAATTCACAAAACAACGCAATTTTTCTGAAAGCAAGGGGTGGGGGAGAATAGGGGAGAAGGAATAACACAAAAGCCAAATATAATGAAGAAAAAATGGTTGAGCTTTCTTCCCCAGAACAGCTTGTTGGATAATCATTTAAAATTAAATAATATTTACTCTACAAATGACTCTGACAGACAAGAGGTCATTGGAACATGAGCTTTTATTTGGGAGAGAAATATTAACAAGCAGTCAATTGAGTGTCACGTAAATGGACTCTGACTAATACAATAGGACTTTTCAAAATCCTTCCCATTCCACCTTTCTCACTCACTTCTCAAAATTTTCTGGAGGGTTTCCTAGTATTCTCAAACGGAATGAGGATACAAGGACCTGCAGGCAGAGAAGGTATATATATCTTGCCAGCATTGTCCACCCTATCAGAAGAAGTCAAGTTGGACACCACCATTGTCACTCCTTGCTGGTTTATATATCCCAACAAGCCAGAATTTTCTGAAGGGTGGCTGATGAGGACAGGACATCCCGCCCAATCTGTCTCAATTGACCAGGAGGTATTGAACAAGTCAGGGAGCTTCTGACTATAGCATTTTTACCATGGAATTTGGACTGCAATTCTTAGCTTGCATGGAAATCTAAGCCACAATTTGTTTCAGAGCTTAAGGGTTTGGCTTAATATAACATTCTGGATTGGGATATAATGTAAAAGAACGGTAGTGGCTTCATTTAGCAATTCCCAGATTGTGGAGGAAAGGCAACATGCTTTAGCATATTTACTCTATGCCAATAAGTCAGCATTCAAAAGGCTCAGCTTAATGAAAAACCTTATTATTCACCATTCTTTCTTTGTCTGCATAAGCAGATTGTTGTAAGACAGAAACAGATATGGTACTATTACTTTTCTATTCAGCATACCTGGCTGTACATACATAGACTCGGAGCATAATGATTGCGGTACAATGAGCTTACAGTTTCAGTGGACCTGAACAGTTTTTTGCAGATTGAAGCAGTTAAGCATATCCTGGCAGATGCCAACCTATATTCAATGTATTTTTAAAAGTTTATTTATTGATGAAATGTCCATGCTGTTTCCCTCTTGAAAGCCAATAACAGCATACAAAGAGCAATGGTGCAATAGCCTATGTAAACAATACAAAACTACAATAAAACCTAAAAGATTATATTGTTTTATACTAACAATTACACATCTGGCACTAGCAATTTTACACCAGTCTTGTCAAAAAAGCCTTGTGGAACAGCCACATTTTTTACAAGCTTCCAGAAATGTGATAGGAGTAGGAGTTTGGAGGGGAGCAAGCTGTTCAAGAGGAAGAGAGGAATCCACAAAACGTGGCTGGTTTTCTGGGACCCTCACAACATCCAGCAGATGGTAACTGTCAACAATCATTTTCCATTCGCTCAAGTCGGGTGGCAGAATCTATTTGGAACAAGCATTCTCATATCACCAGCACCTTGAATCGATTAGGAAATACCCGGGTAGCCAATGCAGCTCCCACAACAGTGGCATTTCACAATAGTACAGTAGCAAGACTATGTCTTAAACATACAAGATGTTGCATTTTGTACCAGCTGAAGTTTCCAGGTGGTTTTCAAGAGCAACCTCAGGTAAAGCAAATTACAGTAATCCATAAGGAAGAACATTAGAGCATAACCGCTCCACTTCTAAATAAGCTCGCAACTGGCATATCAGCTGAAGATGGGAAAGGCCCTCCTGACTATAGAGCATTTGTTTTTTGCTGTGAGTCCAGGAAGATCTTCAAATAGCAAGTCTGTTCTCCATGGGGGAACATAAACTTATTAGAACTCCAAGGTGGCATATTCCCAGAATCAAAAGACTTTTGATGAACTTGGCCTTCCTTGCCTTGAGCCTAACCTTATTTATGTATATACAAATACTACAACTTCCAGGCTACAGGCTCTATATCACATAATAGAGTTCCCAAGGGCCAGACCTATCCCACACAACAACCATTATCTGGACCGACCCTTCTATGAAGATGTAGACTCACCATCACATAGCACTTCCAACTCCCCAATCCTCAGAGATTAGAAAGACTCACAAGTAAGACTCGTGCAGTTTCAATCATGAGCCCAGGCCAGAAAGTTTCAAGCCAGGTAGGTAGTAAAACATCCACTGGGTAGGATCACATCACAAACAAAGCCTAAGCTGGATATGCCCAGCCCATGTATTAGAAGAGATACATGAATAAAGCCAAAGATAAATCAACATATCGGATAAATGAGATGGGTGCATTAATGCTGAAAAAAGCTTTATGGCTCCTAACAAAACCCTGCACAGCATAAAATATATATCCAGAGATTTTCTGTCCAGACACTATCAACAAATGACCTATCTGCCTTTGTTTACTGTCCTGAACCAGCTGCCACTGGAATTGTCTGATTCCCATATTCAAACCACGAAAACAGGAAAAAAATTCAAGGCATGACAAAATAAGAGTCCTTATTCCATCTTTCACAAACGCTGAAAGACAAATTTCAGCTTGCCTGAGGACTACTATGAGCTTCCTTATAAGCCATGAGGAAAGCAGGAAGTATGTCACACTCTTTCTGCCTGCCTCAGGACTTTTATCAAACCTTAAGTACAGTTTCAAGAGTAGAGATCCAGCTCGACTCAGGCAATGAAGACAGAAAGTCTTTGTATGAGGCTGGAGAATGCAGTTCCTTCATCAGAATACAACCACAAGACCCAGACAGGAATAAAAGCTGTAGGTTAAAGAATTAAATATCTACACAGACTAGACGCCTAATTTAAGCTTCTAATATTATTATCACGTACACTAACCAAATTCATCACCTGGTCATCTTTAACGCATAAACAGGTAGACATCGACTTACAACAGTTCATTTAGTGACCGTTTGAAGTTACAAGTGGCACTGAAAAAAGACCATTTTTCACATTTATGACTGCTCAGTATTTCCATGCTCACGTGATTTACATTCAGATGCTTGCCAACTGGTTCATAATTATGATGGTTGCAGTATCTAAGGATCATGTGTGAAACCTTCTGACAAGTGAAGTCAATGGGGAAGCCAGATTCACTTAACAACCACATTACTAACTTAACAACTCTAGTGATTCATTTAACAAATGTACAAAGTCGTAATATGAGGCAAAACTCACTTAATAAATTTCTCGTTCAGCAACATAAATTTTGGGCTTCATTGTGGTCATAAGTCGAGGACTACATGTACTGCATTAAAGCAAATCTCTTTAATAACTACCACAATGTCTGTATTAAAATGAATGTATTCCTACCTTTAAAGAATCTGACACCACAGATGACACTTAGGTTGAAGCTTTGGAAGATGTCTGTTGTGTGATAGAAGCAAAAGAATTCTCTTTTTTTTTACTTTAGTTATGTTTAATACCACTTTTCACAAATGGACTTTTTTGAATGTACTTGAAGGAAGCTAGTTCTAAGAGAACCCATCAGAAAGCCCACCACTTTCATATATTACTTCTGGTTATTGGACTTTTAGTAGTGCATTAAAAAAAAGTGAATCCTGCATGTGTCAAATACAGGTATTGTTCTGAAACGCTCGAGTTGAATAAATAGGCAGCAGCAAACCCAAGTTCTGTTACCTTTTCACACTTTTGACACTTTTGTATCAAAACCAGAAACTGCCTCAGTATATTTACGGATACTTTCTGGAGGCGCTCAAGACGTTCTTTGACGTTATACGCTAGAGACCCGGAATAATGACCAATACCCAACCGTGATATACGTTGGAGGCATTTGGAAGACCGACAGAGAGAGAACTCGTCCTTGTTCTCTATTCTGTAGGCAAGACGCCGGTGTGCAACATGACCCCCCAAAAAAGCGTGTTTACTAAGCTCCCTTGCCTCTAAACGAGCTTATTCCCCAACTGGCGTTGAGGGCCACGGCCGCAAACCGTTACGTCCCACGCCCAGACACAAACGGCCGACTCACCCGCGTTGTAGAAGCGGTCGAGCACCGACGTCTCTCCGAAGTCGAGCTTGCCGAAGTGCAGAGTTTGCAGGTCGGCGCCAACCGCTTCGCAGGCTTCTTTTAGGCTCTGCAGGGCCCCGCTCTCCGCCGCTTGCAGCAACCCAGGGCTCGCCTCGTTGATCACGTACGAGACCGTGGTCCTCCGGCTGCCGCTGACACCGCCACCCGCGCCGCTTTTGACCCGATTTGTTGCGTCGCTGGCCGGACAGGAGGCGCTACTCTCCTCGTTCCAAAAAGTGCCGGCCGGCAGGGCGCCAGGGCTGGCCGAGAAGCCGCGGACCATTTCCTCGCTTGCTGCGGCTGCTCTCCTGCCGAGCCCGTCTTCGTACATCAGCGGGCAACCCCCGCCGACCATGCTTGGCACGGAGAAGCTGATCATGCCCCCTTCGCTGCTGTCGTTCATGCCGAACGGGGTTTGCTTGCTTGCTTTTTTTTTTTTTTTGCAGCAGCAGCAGCAGCGACTCTCTCGGCCTTCGACTCTCCCCCACGACGGGGCTCTCACGTAGATGCTGCCATTGCCTCCAGACCTTTTTATTTCTGCAAAGATCCTGCCTACTTGGAAATCGGGCCGGGAGGGAAGGGAGCCCTTGCCTCGATCTCACGCTGCCGAGCCGATGGTGGCAGCCAAGACAGCGGGACTTCCTCCGGCGTTTGCCAGCGCCACCATTGCGCACTCCTTTCCGAAGCTCATGAGCCTCGGTAAATGTTGCAGCCTTAAGAAAGACGCGCGATCTCTCCTTTGCAAACTTGCCTCTTCTTCGCCAGGTTCGGCCCGGCTCGGCGGGTCTCTCCCCGAGACGTTACGCGGCGGCCGCTTCCCCGAGAGCCTCGGCTGACGAAAAGACAAGAGCAGGACACGGACACTTGTTGCATTGCTACAACCCTCTGCAAGCCGCCGGCAGCCCGCCCAAAGGAAGCCCCGCCTTTCCGCCTCAGCCCCGCCCCCTGCCCAATAGTAGAAGGAGCTGCGCATTCCTGCGCTAGTAAATAGTGCGAAAGTTTTGGTAGAGTCGTTGCGGCAATGAAAGTGAAAAGCCCTTTAGGCTGCTGTATTGTGTGGCGCCCTCTGCTGTTCCGCTCCTAAACCTCTTGCACGGATATTTCATTTTTCTCAGTGAAGAGTCGTTCCAGCCCCTTTTTCATAAATTCTGTTATTTATAGGTAATGTTTAGCTACGCAGTTTGGCATAGTGGTTAAAGGCCAAATACACAAAGCCAGCTGAGTGATCTTGGGCCAAGTACTCTTTCTCAGCCCCAGGAAGAAAGCAAGAGCGCATCACTTCCAAAAAATGTTCGCCAAAGGAACTGTCTGGATTTGTTTACGTGATTGCCAGGAATCAAGACTGACTGACTCAAAGACAAACACAGACCAAGGCCCAGTCTCACTTCCTAGCTTTTTCAGGAAGAGTTGGGAAAATTCCCCACTGAAAACGGCAGGGAAATACCCAGTTACTGATTCTGAGCTTGATAGGCCAGGAGCTGACTTGGGAAATTTTAGGATTTGATGCAAAAGTACAAATGTAACATGACTTTAGAAGAAAAGGTGAGGACATTGATCCATACAAAAAAAAGAAAAGAAGGGGCTTTCTTCTGGAATTCAATCAGGAAAATGCAAAAAAAAAAGAGGACAGTCACCAGAGGAACTGTTGTGATAATATTGTAGTTGTGAAGGCCATCTTCTGAATGGCTATTATATTCCTATGTGGCGAATAATTGCTTCTTGGTAAGTAGAGTCTGTAGGTAAAATTTAAGACAGCCAGGTTCCACAAAATGAGCTGGGAACATAACAGAACAGGGATTGCTACCAGAAATTTGGTTGGGGATTTTTTTCCTCTTTAAATAGCAATAGCACTTAGACTTATATATTGCTTCACAGTGCTTTACAGCCCTCTCTAAGAGGTTTACAGCGTCACCATATTTCCTCCAACAATGTGGGCCCTTATTTTACCAACCTCAGAAGGATGGAAAGCTGAGTCAATCTTGAACTGGTGAGAATCGAACTGCTGAACTGTTGGCAGCTGGCAATCAGCAGAAATAGCTTGCAGTACTGCATCCCAACCACTGCACCACTACGGCTCTATCAACAATAAGTACAGTATATTAGTGGGTAAAGAAGCTGAGCTTGTCAGCTGGAGAGCTGACAGCCCAGGTTTGAGCCCCGAGCTTTGTGCAAGGCATGAACTCCCGTTTCTTGCACAGCTCCTGCCACCTAACAGTTCAAAAGCAGGCAAATGCAAGTAGAGTAATAGATACCATGTGGTGGGAAGGTAATAGCATTCTGTGTGCCTTTGTCGTATAACCATGCTGGCCACATGACCATGGAAATTGTCTTCAGACAATGCTGGCTTCCTCAGCCAAGAAATGGAGATGAGCACATGAGCACCATACCCTAGAGTCGGGCACAACAGGGAAACCTTCACTTATATGAATTGTATGTAAACATTGTGTACCTTAGAGACTAAGTACATCAAAAACGTAGAGTGATCCTGTGGTAAAATGGGTGGCTAATGAACTTAATAAATAAAAAATGGGAGTAAAACTCAGTCTGATACTACCATTGGGAAGATTTCAGAAGAGAGTAGTCTGTAAGCACCTTGAAAGATAAGTTTCCTTCCAGCAAAACAATGCACAAATTACCAGAAGCCAGCAAGGATTTGCCAAGAACAAGACTTGCCAGTCTAGACTTACATTATTTTATTTTTATTTTTATAATTTTTTTAATATAAACATTCCATCTTCCATTAAATAGTGTGTCGCCATAAAGTTCAGTCCTGGACTCTGTACTTGTCAACAATTTGTTTATTTTGTGACTTGGGTGAAGAGGTGGAATTCTTATCAAATGCACGGATCACAAAAAACCCCACCTTGATTAGAAAACCAAAAAATAGGAAAAAAATAAGAATATTGTTTGAATTTTAGTGTTCTAAAAATCCCTCACCTCTAGGTTAGACATATAAGTTGAAAGTAACAGAATTAAATTTTACACAGGCGGACACGACATCAAATGCACAGGTATAGACCAAGGGGTTGATACCTGGTCATAATTCTTGTGAAAAGACTTTGTAGTAGTAGTTGATTAGAAATGGAATTAGAGTCAGCAGGATGCTATAGTTGCAAAAACAAAAAACAAAAAAACCCAACCAATACTATTTTAGGTTGTATCAACAATAGTATATTTGGTGAAACCTAATTACTACAGGTAGTCTTTGACTTATGACTATTTGTTTTATAACCATTAAAAGTTGTGCTGAAAAAAGTGACTTGTGATTGATCCTCATACTTATGATCATCACAGGTTCTCCAGTCATGTAATCAAAATTCAGAAGGTTGACAAGTGGCATGTATTTCTGATGGTTGCAATGTCCCAGAGTCACATGATCATCATTTGCGGCCTTCTTGTGAGGGTTGCAACAAGCAAGTCAACGGGAGAAGTCAAATTCACTTGACAATTAGAGTGATTCACTTAATTACCAGTAATTTACTTAACAACGGCAGCAAAAAAAGTTTTTAAAATTGGCCATGCTCAATTAAGGACCCCATTACTTAGTTCCGATCCTAATTGAAGTCATAGGTTGAAGTCATAGATTGATTACCTGGATGTTGTTCAATACCTATTTGAGTATTGTTAGCAGATTCAGACCAAAAAGGAGAACTCGGAGAAATGTGGATAATCAGGAAACTAAGTCCTACAAAAACAGAGTGGAGGAACTAGAAACGTTTAGATTTGGAACTGAAGATTGATGGAGGATAATAGCATTCCTCAAATACCGAAAAGGCTATCATATAGACAACAGATTTTGACATTCAGGACATCAAATAAATAAAAAGATAATGGGTTAAGTTACAGGAAGGCAAATTCTTGTTCAATATTAGGATTTTTTTATTATTATTAAGAGCTGTTCAACAGCAGAACCAATTACCTAAAGAGACAATGGGTTGTATATATTTAAACTGAGGTAGGAGAGCCATCTGTCAAAGTTACTTTGATTTGGATTGTGGCACTAAGCAAAAGGTTAGTCTCTTCCAGCTGTATGATTCTACACAAATACTGTTCATTTATTACTATGCCTAGTAACTGGAATTGTCTGGCTGCTATATATATAAACACATAAAATACCAAGACTGAAACTAATAACAATACAGCATAAGACCAAGGCCAGCAATAAAGAGGGGAAATCAGTGCAAGTATGTGAAAGTAGCCAATAAAAATGTTTATGTGGTATAAAAAGTTAAAAAGACACCTGATTCTAAAGAGGGCCTTCCGTATATGCCCTCACCTCTCATTGAAAGGACTTTTTCTTGTAATTTTGTTGGGGGTGGTAGTGGGAAATTTTAGATGATAAACTTTGGCTCTGTAGAAAAACATGGAAAATAATTTGCTTCAGTCAACCAAATCTAAAATAGCCTTTAAAAGCTAAACCAGAAACTTAAAAACATGTTTGGAAATGGACAGTTAGTTCCAACTGAAAAATTAAGTATAATACGGTCAGCATAAATGACCCTTTCTTTAGACTCAGAATTGAAACATGCCATTTAAGACACTGAATCCAATGTCTGATCAGTGCAGCACTTAACAACAAAACAATAAACTGCTTTTAAAATAATTTGAGAATAATTATGGAAGCCAAAGGTCAGTACTGTACAGCACCTTTGGGTACATGGATACACATGAACTTTGTAGAGGGCATCTGCAGATATACAAATTTTATTCATATAAAATAGATAAGAATCAAATGGGCAAAATAAAGGATACCAACTTCTCATGAGATTTCATGCGAGAACACCAACATTTTGCAAGAGGTGGTGAGAAGGGGTGGGCAGCTTGTGGTAGAGAGTGTCAACTAATTGCCATCACTTAATCATCCTATTTTAAACATGCCTAAAATACAGTACATAAAATGTACTGCAATCATAATATCTAGCTCGTGTATGGATTCAATGGTTAGATTCTGTTACTGAACCATGGACCCATTATTCACTAGAAAAAGGAGAATTTAATTTCCACTACCTCAACTTCAGTTATCTGCAATTTTCGTTAAAGAAGGAACTTGATCGAGACCTTTCAGAAGAATGGTGGTAATACTTCTAGAGAAAAACGTCTTAGTAAAAAATGGTTCACTATTTCTTCCTACACTTCCCCTTTTCTCTGTCATGTCTTTTGGATTGCAAATCTGAAAGCAGGAACTGTTTGCATGGATTTTGTAAGTCACTGTAGAATTTTTAAAATTTCGCTGAAGAGTTGGGTATAAATCAATAAATTTAGGCTTGGTGGAAAAATAATGCCTGGAGCAAAATGTAAGTTTTTAGGCATGAAAAGATACACACAGCAAGATTCAAAGATGTCTTTTGAATCCACCACAACTACCTGATGCCCAGAAAAGGCAGGGTTGAAAGATAAGTCATAACTTAGAGATACTTTTTTTTTCTGATCCAAGAATTTAGCATCACAAATGTGGCTTTGCAGAAAAGTAAATTAGAGCAATTAACTTTAAGATCCTAAGTGAAACAGAATGTGTATGTGTGAAAGTTTATGTTTATGTTTATATGGTTTCAGTGTCATGCACAGGAGGTAACCCGAGACAGCAACAATTGGCAATGAAAATAGAATAAGGAAAGCAACAGATATTTTTAATTTAAAAAAAATAAAACCCCACTTATTTTATTAAATTTGAAAAGGCAACCATAGTTACTTCCAGATTTCTTAAAGAAAAAGAAAGGCAGCTAAGGATTTTAATAATAATTAAAAAATGCTAGCCAACTATAAATATTGATTTTTTTTAAGAAATGGGGAAAATCATTAAAAGATGTCTCAAAAGCAAGAACTGTACTAACCTTGTTAACTGGTTTTCTTTGACTTGGGTAAACCAGCTATAGTGTTGCACTTGCTCTTTTTATACACAATCATATAAGCATCCACATATTAATCACATATCTAAGCAAGTCTAAAATAACAATAATAAACAAATACTTATTCATAAACTTTCCCTGTGTGTTGTAATCCCCATACAACCCTAAAATTGTCTTCCTCTTATCTCATTATGCTGCTGGCACTAAAAATAAGTATCAATTTCTTTCTTCAGACATAAATTGGTAAGGCAGGTAGCAATCATATAAATATGAACATAAAAATTACTGCATAAATTTTTCACACATACACATTCTTTTTCATTTAGGATCTTAAAGTTACTTGTCCTCAAGACAAAATTAATCATTAGAAATTAAAGGTATTTCTCAACTTACGATCACAACTGAGTCCAAAATTTCCATTGCAAAGCAAGACAGTTTACCCCATTTGCCAAGTGTCTGAATTTTGATCATGTGACCATGGGGATGCTGCTAAGGTTGTTAGTGAAAAATGGACATAATCACTTTTTTCATTGCCGTTGTAACTTTCAACGAATGGTTGCAAATGTAGAACTACCTGTATTTTCTTGTACGGGGTTGGTTTGGTGGCTCTGCCCTGCATTTTAGCAAAGAGGAACAAATGACAATATTCCAAGGTTGGGCCAACTTTCACTCATATGTATTCAATGGGAGAATTCAAGTTACACAGATGTTGCTTCCAATGGGCAAGTAAAAAGTTCAAGTTCAAGTTCAAACCTTTATTATCAATGCACAACATGTGTACAATGAGATTGAATGAGCCTCCCTTGGTGCAGCCCACCCAAGAACACGGAATACATCTCAATAAATCAATAAATAAAAAGAAATTCCTAACTCCAGATAAGTAATAAACCAGCACACATTTCCCCATACACACACACACACACACATAATATTACACTGATATATACACTGTCACAGTAAGTCTATCACATTAAGCCTGATTGTGGTGTTATGTTGCATTTAGTAGTCTGATGGCCCATGGATAAAAGCTATTCTTCATCCTATTTGTCCGGCCGGCTATGTTTCTATATCTCCTGCCCAATGGTAGGAGAATAAAGAGATGCTATCCAGGGTGTGAGTTGTCCCTTAGGATTTTCCTCGCTCTGCTGAGACAGTGGGACCTGGCAATTTCATCCAGTGGGGTTAGTGGGCAGCCCATGATTTTTTTTTTGTACTGTGCTCATCACCCTCTGTAGTGCCTTCCTGTCTGTGGCTGCTAAGCCAGCGTACCATACCGTGACACAATATGTGAGGGCACTTTCTATCGTGGACCGGTAGAAGGAAGTCATCAGCTGTTGTTCCACCTGTTTTTTCCACAAGACCCTAAGGAAATGGAGTCTCTGCTGGGCCTTTCTAACCACCTGGGACGTGTTATTTTTCCAGGTGAGATGTTTCCAGGTGAAATGTTCCCAGGAATTTGAAAGAGGAGACCCTCTCCACACAGCCCCCCTTGATGTAGAGTGAGGCAGGTTCCTCTCTTTGCTTCCGGAAGTCCAACACTATCTCCTTTGTCTTTCTGGTGTTTAGATGAAAGTTGTTTTCTGAGCACCATGTGGACAACTTCTGGACTTCTTCCCTGTATGCTGACTCATCCCCTCCTTTAATAAGACCCAGCATGGTGGTATCATCTGCAAACTTAATTATCACGTTAGATGGATCAGAAGCTATGTAGTCATGTGTGTACAGCGAGTACTGGTATGGACTTAGCACACAGCCCTGAGGAGAGCCAGTGCTGAGCCTCAGGGAGGAGGATGTAAAGGACTCAACCTTCACTGTTTGTGGACGGTCCGTCAAAAAGTCTTCAATCCAATCGCAGGGGAGGGGAGGGAAATTCAAGACAGTCAACTTTTCAATAAGAATGCCTGGGAACATGGTGTTAAAGGCCGAGCTATAGTCTATGAAGAGCATTCTGACGTAGTTCCCAGGTTTCTCCAGATGTCTCAATACAGTATGTAGGGCCGTGGCAATGGCATCGCCTGTCGACCTGTTTCCTCTATAGGCGAACTGATATTGACCGAAGTTTGATGGAAGGCATGACCTCAGGTGTTGAAGAACCAGTCTCTTGAAGCACTTCATCACTACAGACGTCAGCGCTACGGGTCTATAGTCATTCAGGCTATTTATGGCTGTTTTATTTGGGACTGGAATGATGGTGGCTGCTTTCAGACATGACGGAACACTGGCCGTTTGCAGGGAGATGTTAAAAATCCTTGTGAGGACCTCTGATAATTGGTCCACGCAGGTTTTTACCACTTTCCCCCCAATTCCCTTCCAATTCCAAAACTGGAATTAGCTGGTGAGTGAGCCTTTCCGCTAACTAGGGAAAGCTCCTAGGTTTTGCAAATAATTTACACTTTGCACTTAGTCTGAATAAACCCAAAGTCTAAAAGTCCTAGGCCATGTGAGAAAAGACAAACAGTGTATGTGATTCTAGATGATTCACTGTTTCTCCCTCTAATCTATTCTCCAGGTTGCCGCAACAGTATTTTGAATCATTGTTATTTGATTAATTGCTAAGTTTCTTGGAAGATGGGTTGCAACTGCAATCATAATAAAGCCTCACCTAAGGAACTACCTAGGGACCGAATAGCTAGAGCTTAGACTCAGTCTAGCATTTTTAATTTTGGAATATTAATCAGGTTTATTAAAAACATTCCCAACTACACTCACAAAGAAAAAAATGACAAAAAAGCAATAACCCCAATATCTGAAATAGTATAATTGGGTTCTTATAAGCACAGAAAGTCCTTGATTTACAATAGTTCACTTACTGACTGTTCGAAGTTACAACGGCACTGAAAAAAAGTGACTTATGACCATTTTTCACACTTATGAGAGTCACAGCATCCCCATGGTCACGTTACATTTACATTCAGTTGCTTAACAACTGATTCACATTTACAATGGTTGCAGTGTCCCAGGGTCATACAATCACCTTTGCTGAACTTCTGACCGGCAAAGTCAATGGGGAAACAGATTCACTTAACAACTGTGTTTACTAAT
>JANHFL010006360.1:111539-131113 GCA_032468155.1 Oxyrhabdium leporinum | reverse complement strand
AACCAATGCAGCTCGCGCAGGAGTGGGGTCACCCGGACAAACCGGGAAGATCCCGTAACCGCCCGCGCGGCCGCATTATGGTGGTGATTCATGGAGAAGAGAGTCATAAAACTTAGGAAACTCAGTTCCAACATATGTACGTTGGTCAGTTGGCTATCTTCATTGGAAGCCTTGCAAACTAAATCTACAGCTATTTGAAAAGCATGGTTTACTCCCTGTAGAAGAAAAGGGTTCTACAAAAATTTGAGAGGAATGAGGGATTAATTATTGATCAACAAATTGGATTTAAAGAATTTGAGAAAAAGAACATTTCTTTATGTCTTGAATAGACTATAAAAAAGCATTTGATTCTGCTTCAAACAGATGGATTGAGAAATTTCAAAATTTTTGGAGTTAGTACAACATTCAACAATATATGAATAATTTGATGAAAGTTTTGGTGATCAAAGTTGATCACTAATAGAGAAGAATTAGAAATTGGTACTAAATGTGGAATTTTCCAAGGTGACTCATTATCACCTTTACTCTTTATACATCAATGGCCCCAATGACAATAAGCTTGAACAAGACAATCTGTGGATGTGAACTTTATGAAAAGTTAGATCTGTTTGATTCTAACAGACTAATTTTTAAAATGCTGTTAAAAGCGTGTCATCAACACCCCCCAAACACACATTCATTGTTTAAACAAGAAGCTCAGAGTTGGATCTGTGAGGATTTCTGTCTTTTCATAATTTCTGTATGAAATGAGTTAAGCTGAGTGAATGTAGCTCAGTGAAATGTTATGACTTGCTAAAAATTTCATTCCAGGTTCTCCCGAGGCCTACATCATCATATTTTTTTTTATGTGAGATGTAAATGTTTGTTTTGAGATTGTGTTGAGTGAACCTAGTCATTATATAAAATGTTATATTGTTATATTACATGATATATTCTTGTCATGAATTAATATATTCACTTTTGGTTTAGTTTTGACTGGAATGATGGTCTATTTGATGTGACGTGGAGTGAAAATAATGAACATGTGCTGGTCACGTCTAGTGGAGATGGATCTTTACAAATCTGGGATACAGAAAAACCTGCAGGTCCTTTGCAGGTCTATAAAGAACACACTCAAGAGGTATAATTAAGTATTGTCATTTTTCTCTAGAACAAGATAAACTCTTCAAAAAGGAACTCTCAGTTGTTTAATCAATAAAACAGTAGTTGAAGTTTAGAAATACCAGAACCTTCTTTCACTTCTATGAACTGTGATTGAATAATCTCTCTGATTTATCCTGCTATTGCTTTTGTTCGTTTCTTCTGTTTATCTTTTCTTCATTAAAATGTTTTCTTAAAAATGAATAAATATTATTGGAGAAAATTAATGACATTCTGAAAAACAAACAAAATTTCCTTTGGAAATTGCAATGTTCTGTCCAACAGTATATTACCCTTACAAATCTTGCATCCCTGTTTGAATAGCAATTTGTATCATTGAGATCAATGGAAATGATTTTTGAGTATTATGTAGCATAATGATTCTGTTAGATCTATTGTAAAGTTTTTTTGTAGTTTTTTGTTTAAAGTGTTACAGTAACTATAGAAACACTTCAGAAGGTTGTCTTATCTAGAAATTACACTATTTTTTTTCTTTTTCCAGGAAGATTGTGATTTTTATATTGTATGAACTTCTGCCAAATAAAATAATTTCATTATTATTGGCTCTCTTATAGATAACTTTCTGTACTCTGAAGAATTTGTAGGTTTATCACTTTGTAGAACTGTACTGATTCCCTCTCCCCCAAGATTAATAAGAGAAGCTAACATAAAAATGTATTCATTGTCTTTGTAGCAAAGTTAGAATCTTAAAATAGCCAAAATTTGAAGCAATCCAAGCATACCTTCTCTGGAGGTCTGAAAAATGTTTTGAGACCAATTGTTCTAACTTCATAATTTTCATAATTCTAAGGATAGACTTCTATTAGTGAGATTTGAATTGTCTGTTTCTACATTGGAATATCTTTTGTCATTCTGTGATAGAAGTAGGGCATTTCAAAGTCCAGTTGAATTAGCCTCAAGCATTTCATATATTTCTTGCTTTCTATTTTCTTATTTTACAGGCTACACATTTTATTATGAAAAATTTCAAAGGCCTGTCTGTGGGACTTTTTCCACGTGGCAGCTTTTTGTTTCTACCAGCACCAAAGCTGTTGCTTTTTTCCCACTAAAGAGTGAAACAGGCTTAACATCCTCAATTGATAAAGTAGTATTTTTCCTTTTATTTGGATATCATTTGAATTCTCATTATAGCCTCAAGGTCTTTAAAATCTGTTAGGCATTGTCACCCATAGCCTTTGAAGAAAGTCAGTGACTTCAAACAAAAGCAATAGAAGTAGGAAACAGACTGATTATCAAAGTTTTGGATAGAGGGTTAGCAGAGATTGATTTTAACCATTGTCCTGTGTTAGTGATTGCCTCAACTGATTTAGAGAGCTCCTTGCGGCAGCCTAACTTATCTTCCTCTAAGGAGTTATTGTCAGGTGAGGCCACTGCGTCCTCCTCCATCGAAGAAAGGCAGACTAGTAGGAAGGTGTGCAAGGAGTGAATAAGCATGAGCCAAGTGCATTACATTTCCTGAAGGTCTTCATATGGCATGTACACTCTTCTTTAGGAGAAATATATGTTGAAGAAATCAGCCTAAAATGGTAAGGAGGGTAGCGGTGGTTGGGAGAAGAGGTCTTTGGGCAGGGTGATGAGCTTTTGAGTGAAGGGTTGGTTTTTGCCAGAGTCGACAAGAAGTTTCCCATCTTAGTGTTAAAGACACACACACACACGCGCACACACATCTTTGAGTCAGTGTGATTCCTGACAATTGCCTGGAGAAGTCCCTTCAGGTTTCTGGTAAGGCTTTTCACAAGTGGACTGAAAGAGAATGACTGGCTCCAAATCATCCATCTGGTTTTAGTGTCTGATGGAGGACTAGAAGTCACAGTCTCCTGATTTCTAGACTGTAGGGCTGTACAAATCCTTTCAAAGGGCTGCTTCACAGTTTGCAAAGTTGCAAAAGAAATTATTTGAATAATTAATGTATTATCAATGTATTAATGTATTTTTCCAGACATGAGTGGCTGCTTCATAAGCTGCTTCCAGTTGTGGCATGCCTGTGCATGGGCAAAACACTTTATTTTGCAGGGGGAAAGGCAGGGAGGGAACTTCTCTGAGCATTTTGCCTACCTAATCAAAAGTAGGAGTTGGCTGATGCAAATAAACTTAAAATAAACAGTATAAATATTTGGGATGGTTCCCCTCCTACAATGACCATGTTAAACAGGAGTCATATATTCTGCAGGAATATTTTGTTACAATCCCTCAGGGTTAGCTCTTATCAAGAGGAGGTTCACAAGCAGTGAGTGCCATCAGGCTTTTGTTATATTAGTATTTTGAGATATATGTTCAGTTGCTGAAAATTAAATATTCTGACTAGTCTACAACATCAGAAGTTTTGTTTTATAGTAATAGTTTATTAATTGATTAATTTTATGACCGTATCTAAGAAAATAAAATAAAGGTAAAAAAACAATCTAGTCCCAGGGTAAAAGAATATTGTTTAGTTTTGGGCAGCCTAGTTAATTGATAAAATGGTCATCTAGCCTGACCACCTTTGGACAATAGCCCGGCACAGTTTTTCAGTGTCAATCTTTGAACAATACATTTAAAAAGCTGACACACCATACTAGAACTAATTGGATCCTGTTTGGAAGCCGCATTTATCTTTTAGTAAACTTAAAGATAGCCCTTGGGCTTGTGTAATTTTTCCATGCTACACCAATTGTAAATGAGTAACTGAATTGGGATATTTCCAGTGGTAACCTAGTTTTTATAACAGGAACTGTGGTTTTCTCCTGGAGATTATATTCTTTGCACAGTGGATGGAGTACTAGAAAAATAGAAAAGAAATGTGTGATTCCAAGAATAGCTGGGCAGAAAATAAGAGTGAGCAGTGTTTGGATCAATGCTTTTAAAAACTATAATTGAGGGAGTAGAAAGCAATAAAATAGATCCATTCTTCTGAGCAAAAACAATTCTTGAAATATTATCAAAAACCCCAGTTGACTGGGTCTTAATTTTCTATCTTAGGAAGAAAAAGTGAAGGTAAAGACTACAGCTATTACACTGCAATAAATAAAAGGATGTACCAACCAGCAAACACACACACACACATTGCCTACACAGACACACAAACACACACATATCTATATATGTATATACAAATATATTTTAGTATAAATGCACATGCATGCATAAACATTTTTATGTCTCACAATCATAGCTAACAAATTATTGTGTACCTTTATAAATTGTTGATGATTAATATGCATATGTGTTAAAAGAGAAGTGTTTTATTTTTGGTTATTGGTTTTCATTTTTCAGTCTTGCACCTTGATATATAGTGTATCTTTTTACGCAGTATATCCAGTATATTCTTTCAGTAGCAGGACAGGAAATATGCTCTATTTATGACTTATCCAATGTATGCTAGCAAGCTAAAATGTATCTAATATTTACAGGTCTATAGTGTTGATTGGAGTCAAACCAGAGGGGATCGGTTAATAGTATCTGGATCATGGGATCAAACAGCAAAATTGGTATGTGTGTACTGCAGGTTACTTAAATTGCATATTGGTTTGACATTCTAAAAGAATACTCCCAACTTTATTTCTGTTCTTTTCTTTTACCGATGTAACTTGCTTTCTTTTGTTTAAATTAATATTAATTAAAAATGAGACAATTAAAGTGAGAAATATAGTTGTTTTTATGATTACAATATTTCATGAATTAATTTGATCAAGTGGGAAGAGTTGCGGGATGTATTTCTTTCCATAACAAAACTGCAAATTGATCAAGATTTGCATATGTGATTGTTCTTTAAATTATTAATCCAGGGCAGCTGATAGTTGAAAGTACAGATATCTCTTGACTTATGACTAGTTGCTGAGTGACCAATCTAAGTTATAATAGATTCTGAAAAAACTACTTACAACCCAGATTTGAAGTTCTGGTGGTCACACACACCCCATCATATGTTTATATTTCTGAGTGTTTCCAGTCTATTTATTTCCATTTCTTTCAGAGAGAGGGAAGGGTAGGGAGAGAGGGAGAGGGAGAGAGAGAGAGAAAGAGAGAGAGAGACTTCCCAGTTTTTATTTATTTATTTATTTATTACATTTATATACCGCCCCATTCCGAAGACTTTTAAAACAAAAAGCAAACCAAAGCAGCAACCAATTTCCATTTTTTTTTTACACCGGGAAATAATTCTGTGGGAAAAGCAATACATTTGTTTCATGACAATAATTGCTTATACTTTGTTTGCTTGTTTAAAAAATAAGTTCAGTTCGATAATCTCCAAAGTAGAAGCTATATCCTGAAAGTAGCTGTACCAATTATCCTTTATTTGTTTACATTTTGTCTAGTGGGATCCTGAAGTGGGACGGCCATTGCGTACATTCAGAGGCCATGAAGGTGTCATTTATAGCACCATATGGTCTCCACATGTCCCTGGCTGCTTTGCCTCTACCTCAGGTAAATGCTGCAATTTCTATTTATTTGTAGTAGGGGCGCTCCAATTACATTCGATTATTCTAAAATTCCGTCCAGCAGATGGTGGTATAAATTTAAATAAATAGTGGAAGAAATGAAGAATGTGTTGGCTATAATTAAAGAGCAGGCTCAGTTGTTATCTTTTAACTACACATATCTGGCCCCTCTATATGGATCAGCAACTGCTTTAATCAAGTGAATCAATAGCAGTTTTTCATGCTGTCATTTCATCTCTGGCATTTTTTACTGCCTTGCCAACTTTCTTTCCCCTTCCTAGCTGATACAGCACTACAAGAAGTTATAAATTTCTGAATGGGTGTCTTTTATCCAATACCTTCATGTCTTTATGAACAGTGTTCAAGTCATTTCACTTCCTGAAAAACGTAGCTCACCCATCCTTTTGGGAGCATATTATCATATGTTAGGATTATGCCTTCGGATTTGAAGGCACAAAGGTGATTTGGAACCTGTAGGTTTGTGTGTGTAGTGTTGGACTGCAGCTCCTGGAAGTACAAGAGCTGCACATGAATTGGTCATACTGTGATTCGAACCATTTACCTAGCTATTTAGTCATAAATAAACACTGTTTATGGTAATGTAATAGTAATACTGGATCCAGTGATTGCCATCCTAAACACTTTTCAGGTGTTTGGATTGCAGTAGTCATAAATCACAGCACAATCGCCAGGGATTTAGACATTGTTCTCCAGGTTATTGACCTCTTCTTTACAAGCTGTGCTTTTGAGTGTAGGGGTTGGGTGTTAGATGAGGATTGGGGACACAGAATTTCAAATTTATATTTTACTATAATTAGTTCTCATTTAGTGACATTTCACAGTTACGGTGGTGATGAAAACGTAACCTTGCGACCAGCCTTTCCATTTACAGCTTTTGCAGGTCTGTAAAGCAAAGGAAAGCTGAACTCACATTTTAACTTAATGACTACTTCAGCCAAACAACTGGGTTGCTGGTCCTAATTGTGGTCATTAAATGAGGACTTCCTGTACAGGAAAAATATTTCCCATGGTTTTGGGTCAGTCACTATTTCTCAACTTAAACTACTTTAGCAGGACTATTGTTTAGAAAAGAAAATGGTAGAAATGGTGAAATTTAAAAATGCAATGAATATATTTAACAAATAAATTGAACTGCTGTGAAAGGTGTGTTTATCCCATTGCAAAAATGATGAGGGCTGGATTCAAATTTGAGTAAGTGGCTTCTTCTAGCTAGGCTTGGTTAACAAAGCAAAATATAAAACCATTGTTTTATCTTGCTTTAATTTCCTATGATTAAAGCTAATTTCTAAACTAAAAGAGAAAGAGCTTGCTCTCCTCTTGCATAGAATAAAGAAAAAAAAGGCGGGGGGATACCAAAGCCTGAGGCTGAAGTGCTGGGTCTCTGAACTGCCTTTATTTATTCCTAACTAATGAATTAATCATTGTCAGCATGTTTAATTTTAAAATAATCAACAGGATTGTGTTTCGGAAAGATTTCAGTGTGTATATGAGTGTTTTGTTTTTACAATTCAGCAGGTTGTAGAGCTTGTTTATCAGTGGTAGCAGTATAATAGCTCTGTCTCTGATTAGTAGCAGCATGATCATTTCTGTATTTTAAAAAGAGAGATCAGTTGAGTGTTTCTTTCAAATGTAATGCCATTTAACACTTTGGTAATGCATCTTCTTTGAACATGATTGTTTGGAACCGAGTCTCATTGCTTTGGATCTTTTTGCTTGTTTCTTTGAAGTGCAGGCAATGTGCATATTGTTCTACTTCACAAGGCACTATTTAGTTGGTCTCCCTGGCTCCTAGTGAAAGCCATATCATGCCCAGAATTGTTATGTTCAGTGTTAAAAAACATTCTGTTTAACTGGCCTTGTCCTCTGTATTAGTCCCCAAAGACAAGTCCTAATAGAGCATCATTAGGAATTTTGAACAACTCTGGCACTTTACATGTAGTGCAACTCTATGCTCTTAAAGAGATTGTTCATATTTGTTCTTAATAATATACAGATCATTTTTATTTTGAGAGGAAGGTTGTATGGTAAAAGTCTCAGGGATTACAACTTTGGCAGAACACTCATAGTGTCAAACATCTTGTTGGTGAGCTTAGTTCTCTTTAGGATAGCTAGCTGCTGCTTTTATCATGAGAATTTTGTATTGATTATCATCATAAGGTATTTGTATTGTTCAACAAATTCAGCAAGTTACATTTTTTTACTTCTAGAAAACATTGTGTAGAAAAGTCTTACCTCCTGCTTGGTAACACTTCCTAGTCTTCCTATCAGTTTTAATTTTCAGTTTCCTAACTAACCCCATTTCTAAATAATCCTACTTATCATCTATTTATGCTGTAAGCATTTAAGTTGGCTAAAATATCTGTTGTGTGTATGAGTTGTTATGTACGATGATTAGATTTTACATGTATAAAACAGAAAAGTGCATGTTTGTGTTGTGTATTAGATATACATACGTAACGCTTATATACATAACGTGTATTGTTGGTATAGTAATAATGATGAACAAATATCTATGTTACATAAATTAGAATAAACTGAATATCTACACCAACATTAATAAGTAGGGTGGATTTACCAAAGGAGACAAAAATCTGCAATTAAGCTCAGCTCAGTTGCGAAGGAAAAACTAAATGCTTTTTTGCCCGTATTAGTTTGAACATTTTCATTTTAAAATTTGATTAGTGGAATAGTCATGCTGCTATACTATTTTTTTCCTCACTTGATAGTTTCTTTAAGAAAAGAATATTTAACCAGGTGGATCTTTTTTTATTAATAGAAAACATCAGAAAAATAAAATCCCGTACATTGGCAAATCTCATAAGTTTTAAAGACTTTTGCTGTTTTGTAACCTTGATATTCCATGCCAGCACTTACTGCAGTTGCCATAGGTTTTTTTGGAACAAAAGTGTGTTCGGTTTGGCTGAGCTACAAAAGGCTTTTAAGGTTTTGCTGTACCTTGCAGTACAGAGCTACAACTCAGCTTTAATAAGTTTACTTTGAGAACGTTTTACTTTGATAGTAGCAAATATTATATCTTTTGAATTACAAGTAGTCCTTGACTTATGACGACACAGTTGAGCCCAAAATTTCCAATGCTAAGTGAGGCAGTTGCTAAGTGACTTTCACCTCATTTTATGACCTTTTTGCCACAGTTGTTAAGTGAATCACTGCCATAGTTAAGTGAATCATGTGATCGTTAAACAAATCTGACTTCTCCCATTCTTTGCTTATCGGAAGCTGGCTGGAAAGGTTGGTGATCACATGACCCAGGACCAGCGCAGCCGTCATGAATACATGCCAGTTGCCAAGCGCCTTAGTTTTGATCATGTGACCATGGGGATGCTGCAACAATAACTATGAAATCCCATCATAAGTCACTTTTTTCAGTGCTGTTGTAACTTTGAACAGCCATTAAACAAATGATTGTTAAGTCAGTAATTTTGAGTCCTGGTGACTGACTGAACAAATTCCTGCAGTTTTCTTGGCATATTTGTAGCTTACTAGGGCTAAGGGAGAGAAACTTGCTGATGCCTAAGACAGGACCAGAGCACATAATCACTTGGTTTCTAAACTGGTTCCTTTAACATTGAACTAGTTGCCATATAGTAGTATACTCTGGTTATAATGTTGCTCAGAAAGAAAATTCCCCAAAAGATTTGTCGATGTTCTGTAATGAGCCATTTCAACATTGAATAATTATTTACCTGGTATTGTCTATCAGCTCAGTTAATTTCTAGAATAAATAAATTGGACTAGAAGGGAATGTAAGAGATTATTTCCATAGTGCTGATTAGTAAGTATTGGAAAAGCACAATATACTTTTTTTTGTCTTTGCGCTATTTTTAAAAAAAGAAATGAGCCTTCTAGTCTGGAACTGAGATATCTGATAGGAACTGTATCTGGTCACTAATGTTGACCATGAATAGAATCCAGGGAGCTACTTAAGCCATGTCTAAGGGCTTGGGAATGCCAAGACAAATCTTTGTTTTTAAGTAAACATGTTATATGTAATAAATCTGTGTAAGATCTAAAACTAAAAAACAAAACCAAACCCACAACCACATCACTTTTAGGAGGGTTGTACTACATGGCATAGCTTCCTCAAAAGCATAAAGCCTTATGATTCTTGAGATTCCAACCCACTCTTATATATTCTTAGCTTTAAATTAAGCTAAGAAATAATGCACAAAATATAACACAATCATATGCAGGTGTTTTATTTTGCTGACAATTTATTCTTCTTGGCTCATCACAGAGGCCAGGTTGTAGCTACATATGTATTTATGAATTTAACTGAATTGAATTTATATATTCACCTACCTCATATATGTGTTTCTGGACAACGTACGAACAATTAAAAAAACATTACCAATTTAATATTTAAGAATATATTTCTAAAAAAGCACACACAAAAAAAGAATAATACAATTTTTAAAAACCCAAGAAAAATATAAAAGCATATAAAACCATCATAAAAAAATAATAAAATTCATACCTGAGGTAATCACATCTAACAATAACACTATATAACCACCCTGTCACCTTCCTGCATTTCCAGATCCCATGTCCATTGGTTAAGCCAGGGTTTTATGAAAGCCAGCAGGGGCGGACGTAATCTAATCTCTAGGGGATGATGTTCTAAAGGGCAGGTGCCATGGCAGAAAAGTTTCTTAAGTCCCATCACATGACATTTCTTAGCTGATGGGACCCAAGAGCATGTCTCTCCTGCCCCTGATGAAACAGGTAATGTAAGTGGGTCTCTTAAGTAACCCTGTGCTATACTATTTGGGTCCCATTTATTTTATTCCAATGCTGTATAACACATTGGTCTCAGAGAGAACATAAGCATAAATTTTAAAAAAATGAATTACAATAAATGAAAAACAGTACAAACAGCAGTACTAATGTAAAATATAACACATCAATTAGCACACTATGGCAAGTACATAAACCGTTTTCCAAAATGCTAATGTAGACATTATTTTAAACCAATAACTAAGTAATATAAACTGAATCAAAATACTATAAGCATTACAATAGCTATAACTTAACCGGTAGAAATATCTTCTGACAGTTGAGATGTCAGTATGTGTCAAGCAAGCCACATATACTGAACGGAAGAGTAGAAAATTTCAGGAACATTTCTTGAGAAGAAATCTCAATACATTTTTATATCTGAACTTTGAATTTGTGTGTGTGTGTGTGTGTGTGTATAAAATGCTGGTACCATTCTGTATTCTTGCTGCCATTATCTGTGCAACTGAAAATTGTAAAATATCTTCAAAAGCAACTCTGTATAATGCAGTTCAGTAACTCAGTAGGAAACCTCTACAGCATGAATTTCTGAAGCCAGATTACCTACATTCAGATAGGTTGTTTGAACCAATAATGATGTTTGTAAAAGTTTCCCTTTTGTTTTAACACACTCTCTCTACACACTCATACATATGCATACAAGTGAGAAGGTGGTACCAGCCCTTCAGGGTAGGCCAGGTCAGGAAACAGACACCACAAGAAATACTAGAGCTTGACTTTATTGAGAGACTGTAACTGAATCTTGAAAGCCTGACAGAATTTCCCCTTTTCTCAAGAGAATCAATCTTGAGTTTCTCATGTTTTTTTGTTTACCTAGGCTAAGCCCAAATTTTATTAGCAATTACCACAGTGCTTCTCCAGAGACATCTCTATGCTTCTCTAGAGGAAAGTAAGTTGGTGTAAATAAAATACATGTAAATAAATAGCAAACTCTAAAATGATATTGACAGCTTTAGATAGTTTGTGAGGTGCTTTCAGTTTCCTGCAGCATGCTCTTAATCAAATTGTCAGCAAATGTGTGTAAAATATAAAAGAAAGATTTAAAGTTAAATTTAAAGGGAAATGAATAAAAAGTGATTGAGTATTTAAGAACTTGCAGTCATGCAAATTATAGCCATAAGCATGGATGTGAAGGGGAAAAAAGATTACAGCACAGAAAAATAATGGGCCTGCCTGAATGGCATTTCAATTAAGGTGTATTCAGCATTAAATATGTTCGGAAAGAGGAAAGCACTTTGCAGAGCTGTTAATACTGCATTCAATCATCTGTATTTCTATGGGTGCTTTGTCACTTCAGTTCTTGTTCGGAATTGGAAATCTTGATAAAGAACTGGAATTGTTAAATCTGTGTAGACCATTCTATTATAATATCAGTACCAGTTTTTAAGCTAATAATAGCTAGAGATCAGCTCGGAAGGATGGCTTTGCCTGATCATTGTCTCCCTGATAACAAAAGGCTAGTCATGTGGAAAATGTCATTAAAGAAATGATATAAACAACAAAACTGCCTGATAGCTTAAAGGGTTTAATTTGTACACAAGGACGCTTTCTGTTCTCTACCTGCACAACAAAATTGAATATTGTGTAAAGAAGATTAAAATGTATCCATGATTCATTGAGAACAAGGCATAATCAACATTGTACAGATGATGCTTTATCAATCACTTACAGAGCTCACCTTTGCAATTGGTTTTCCCAGTTTGGTGTAAAAATATTGCTTTATAAAATAAAAACACTGTACTTAAAATATCTTACAGTTTTCTATATGAAGTGATACACAAAGTAGATCCTTACTGTGAGAAATATTCTGGCATCTCTCTATAAAGGGAAATTGAGAAGGTCCACTGTTCACAAAAACCTGTAAAAAGTTGACCTAACAGCGAACTATTTACCTTTGCTGCTAGAAATTTAAGCGTTGCCTTTATTCATATATATTACAGTAAATTCATATGGGGTTAGTTCCAGCGTATTTCTACATTAAAAAAAGAAATTGTCATATATCTTCAGAGGATTTAATCACGTCACTCTTTTTTATTCAATAATACAGGTAGTCCTCGACTTACAACAGTTCATTTAGCGACCGTTCGAAGTTACAACGGCACTAAAAATTGACTTAAGCATTTTTCACACTTACGATCATTGCAGCATCCCCATTGTCACATGATTTATGTTCAGATGCTTAACAATTGTTTCAAATTTATGATGGTTGCAGTATCCCGGGGTCATGTGATCCCCTTTTGCGACCTTCTGATGAACAAATCTGGGGAAGCCAGATTCACTTAACAACTGTTTTACTAATTTAACAACTGCAGTGATTGGCTTAACACACGGGTGTCAAACTCACTGCGTCACGTTGCCGTCACGTGACATATCGCAACTTTTTTTCCCTCTGTGGTGGGCGTCACCTCCACATGATGCATCTAGCCCACAGCCTGCCAGTTTGATACCCCTTGCTTAACAGATGTGGCAAGGAAAATCGTAAAATGGGACAAAACTCACTTAGCAAATTTCTCACTTAGAAACATATATTCAGGGCTCAGTTGTGGTCGTAAGATGAGGACTACCTGTATTAAAATTGGTATGATGTTTTTCTAAAGATTTCCCACTACTGCTATGGATCCTGGTCTTTGAATTTGCATATGAAAGGATAAACAGAAGAAGTTGCAAGCTATTTAGCTCTTGAGTAAATTAAATTCTTTTTCCATGTTTAGTACTTAACATTTTATGTTTAAGAGTTCGACAGCAATGTAAATGGCCACAGTGCAATGTACGAAAGTAATTAACAGTTGAGGTATCTGGAGCTGCAGATAATATAAGACATTGACTATTTCCGAAGCAAACTAAAGACTGTAAATTATTAGGAAAAAAATCTCTCACACTTCTGCAAGTATGGTTCTTATGTACTGCTTCTGTTTTAATTGGGACACAATGAGATATGGTGTTATTTTAGGACAAGTATAGCTTCTTTTGAAAATACTAGGTGATAAGAGTTCATTTTTCATCATTGGCAATTAAATACGAGTACAAAATGATCTTCTGTTTTTATATAAATGGACTATTAAATCCAAGAAAGATCAGACATTTTTAATATACCTAATGGGCCAAAGAGTTGCAGTGTTGACAAAAAAAATTGCTTAGGTTGGAGCATATTGACTTTGCCAGCTTATTAGGCAAGTTAACATTATGTCGGTATTGCAGTTATGATAGCCAGATGCACTGACATGTTGATTTAAAACTGGTCACATTTCCATTTATGACAATACATGCAATAGCATCGCCAGATATTAGAAATGATTGAAAAGTGACACAAATAGTTGGGTAACTGCAGTAGCAAGTTTAATTTGGAAAACTTTTGCTTGGCTTCATGGTTACAATTAAGTATGGTTGGATTTCAGACCTGTGGAGTCTATTTTCTTTTTTGTAGGACCCTGAGGATAAGTAATCAGAGACAAAGATTCAAGTGGTTGAATGTGCACATACTCAGAATTAGGAGATAGGTTCTTTTTCTATGTCCAGCATTAGACCAAAGCTCAATAATCTTTTTTTTTAAATTGTTAAAAAAGTTCCTCCTGATTTTTTCCTAGTCATTATTTTTAACAAACTAATTTAAGGGTGAAAAGTTTTTTCATTGGTATATTTTTGCATAATTAGAAACCTGAATATTGGATTCTGGCTTAATCTATTAAAGATCTGAGTTCTGCTAAGGGTTAAGTACTTTAAATATTATGTAATTCTCGATCTAACTCTCAAACTATTGCCAAAGATTAGAAGTTATAAAAGGTTCTGCTAGTGGATACATATCTTCCAGATTCACTTAGCAACTATGTCACTAACTTAACAAATTGCAGTGATTCATTTAACAACCATGGCAAGAAAAGTCATAAAGTGGGCCAAATGTCTCATTTAGTAACATAAATGTTGGGCTCAATTTTGGTCATAAGTGGAGAATTACCTGCATCATTAGATTTCTCAATCGCTATGGAATGAGATTTCAGTATATGATTGATATAGTATTCTGTACGATAGTTTATTATTAAGTATTTCTTGATCATAAAAGAACAAGAGTTACATAATTGCATATATTCCAAATATCTAGGCCTACATCAAACCTGGGCATTTTACAGGCTCTGGCCACATCCAGCCCTTTCACTGTCCCTGTGTAGCCCACATGAGGTCAGTCAGAAATTAGAAATCAAATGTAAATAAGCGCACCACAGGGGGCAGGAGAAGAAGCCAAGTTGGTCTGCTTCTGTGCAACTATCCTGCTTTGTTTCAGTTGGCTGGCAGCCACAGGGAGGGTGAGAAGAGAAAGCACTTTTCTGTGCCTGCGCAGCTGTTGCCCCTTGCCTGGAGCAGCTGAGTAGTTGAGGTGACAGAGTTTGAGGGCATCAAATCGGGTTACATTGGTTCAGCCCTCCACAACAGTCCCAGTTTCTCATGTGGCCCCTTGGGAAAATTATTTGCCCACCCTTGGCCTACATACCCCAACTATTTCCAAGCATAATTTTTTTTATGGCAGATGTTAGCAGCTGTTTGGGTAGCTAGCTGATATCCTAGAGCTGATTTGATGGGGCATTCTCTCTTTCCCTCAAATTGGGACAATAAAAAATCAATATACAGAGAAAAGGTCAAAATCGCAAATGGAATCAACTGTTGCCCAGAAATTTCATAGAACAAGAAACCCTTAAGTTATCAATCAGCAGTTTACAGTAATTTATAACTATGCTACTATATCTAGCATTTTCCTTTTGTCTGTTTGTTTAGCTGCCAATGCAAACAATGTCATATCAACATCATTCATATGAAAACAATGTCATTAGAATTTTCTAGGCTTCCTGATAAAACCATCTTTTTCTGTGATTTTCATACAGAGGTCATATCAATATAACAAATGAGGTCTTCTACTTGGTTTTGCCTGCCAGTGAAAAGCTGTTGTTTTGGTTGGCATTGTCATATCTCCTGCTTGAGCAGGAGAAGACCTCCAAGGTCCCTTCCGACTCTGTTAACCTGTTATATAATATCCTGCCAGGACAGCTTTTGTAAACACTGGCAGAGGTTCTGATACATATGATTTTCTTCAACAAGCAAAATCAGAACAAAATCTTTTTTTCCCAGTAGGGGTTCCTAAAATATGTTCAGTATATCTATTCCTTTAGTTGATGTTTATTTCCACACTGGATTAATAATAAACTGGAAAAAGAATATTCTTTGCCACTATTTGCAATTTGCTCTCCAGTGTTCCTTCATCCAGGTCTCCAAAAACCCATTTTTCAAACACTCTTCTACTAAAGTATTAATCTTCTTTTTAAATATACCTCAGTATTGTAGTAGTAATTGCTTGAGTTTTTGTAGTTGCTTGACTTTTCATTTGTTTGTTATTAGGTTCAGTACAAAATGATAAAATACAATATCAATAAATTTGTATCATAGTACATTGCAGTTTGATATCATGGCTTAAAATGTACCGCTTCAATAAAACCATCTTTGGCTATCAGAATTAATGAGTTGATTTAGAGCTTTAAATTCCCATAAAAGATAAGTACCTTTTACATTTTTAATAAATTATAATCTAGGCATAATACCAGCGGAACATGGTTCCAAAAAATACTAGATGAAAAAGCTCCCAGCCACACTTTAACTAATTTGGTACAAAGAAGAAATTGTCAACTCTCACCACAGACACGAGCTACAAGCTTATTTTCCAAATAAGCTGTTTTTTGTTTTTGTTTTTGCTCCTGTGTGTAAGGGCCGGTAAGTTAAAATTAGCAAGTTCCAACTGTTATTTTTCACAAGTATGTAGGGATGGGCACAAGGAGAAGTAAAGATAGTTTGAAGAACACCTGGAACAACCCAAACAGCAACACAGAGAACAAACTAGATTAGAAGCCAGAGAGTGGAATTGAGTAATCCAGCCAGCAGACTGCTGCATTATTCCAGATGGCAGCTGATCAGTGTACAAATCAGCTGCTTTGCCATCTCAGCTGTGAACCAGCAGGTTCTATTAAGTGCTCATTAAAAATAGAAGTTAGAAATTTAAGTGGCTATATTGATAAAGAGCTTGAATAAAAGTCCCTCAGATTTAGATTCCTTCCTAGGTGCCAAGATGTCCATACCTATCAATTCTGAAAACAGAAGAGCGGATGGAAAGTTAGCAGAGTTATTTATGTTCAATTTTTGATGGTGGAGATCCTTCCAATCTATGATGCTACCAAGATAATTGGAGTGAGATGTCCAGAATGGAAAAATTGGAGACAGGGAAAAAGTCATCAAACTGAGCCTGATCTAGTGATAGATCTTAAAGAAGTGTAGATTATTGCTCCTTTCAAAGCTGGCAGCATTAATCCTTCCGCACAAAAAGTGTTAATAACCTCATGGATCCAGCTATTCACACCCCATCTATTTGGCTGAAGGGAGAGGGAAGGCATGGATAAAATCTGCAGGTAGCAGAGTTCAAGTATCCACTTCCTAGGATACTTCTAAATGTTCAAAAGTATCCAAAGTTACACCACAAAATGGCGTCTGGTTCCACCACCAGGTGCCATGATCAACCAGCACCCAACCTAGGGCAGATATGATTGAGTTCATCTGACAGGAAACCCTCAAATTCATTTTTTATGTTTGCAAGACTTTGGTCTGCTATCCCTACCTGAAAGGCTGTGAGTAAATGTGAATCAGGCCACCATGTAGGAATTAAAGATGCAATAAATGTAGAAAATAATTGCTGATTTGCTATGCTTATTGGTACTATTTAAGCTCTTACAAGTATTCGATGATATCCTCCTTTTTGCCACTGCTGCTTTAGACATCTTTTCAGACACTTTGTTTTTCACAGTGTCTTGACAAACAAGGAGCCATGAGTCCAGAAGCACCCCAAAATTATGAAACTTATGGTTTTACTCAATTTATGGTTTATTTCACTTTCATTTTTCATAGCATATTTTCCACATAATTATATATTATATACCTGATATAGTTATCTTTTCTAGCATATGTACAGCTATATAGTGATCCATAATCACAATCAAATTTCTTTAAAATTTCAACAAAAATAATTAAAAATACCAGTTTCCTCTCATGGTTAATAGCACTTCTTCCTCTTTTAAATTTACATGTTAAATTTCTTCCTTTAGGGTTCAGTGCTTTTTCATTCATGAAGTGACCAGTTTGATGAACTAAACAGCCTTTGTAAATAAATGTGTTAATTATCTCTCCATCTTTTCTAAACAATTTATAAGTGGGAAAGTATTATGTAAAGTTTCATTTATTAGTGTGTCTGTTTCAGGTGATCAAACTGTACGGATTTGGGATGCAAAATCACCAGGATTCCCAGTGATAATTCCTGCTCACCAAGCTGAGGTTTTAAGTTGTGATTGGTGCAAATATGATCAGGTACAATAAATAGAAATCGTGCATTTTTAAACAGTGGAAAATCTGCTTTTATTATTTTAGGATTTAGGATTGTTTTAGATTGCTTCAGATTATGATTATTCTCCATTTGCAATTAGTTTTAATAATACCAACAGCTTTATACCTACCTTTATATTGTATCTTTCCTTAATTTATTCTCAGTGTAGTAACCTTAAAAGAAGCTGAGCTATCAGGTAGTAGCTGATCCAAAGTCACCCTGAAATCCCCATTTTTTTAATGGAATGAACTGAAATAGGCTTGTTAATTTATCTTTGGATCTCTGGCATTCCAAAGTTTTTCTCACATTGAAATTGCTGTTAGCCACTGTTATTTAGGCTTACAACTTGAGAGCTGTTGGTATTCTTAGAATAAAACTTTTTTTGTCATTTTTTTTTGTCAGAACTTGCTTGTAACAGGTGCTGTTGACTGCAGTTTGAAAGGCTGGGACCTGAGAAATACCCGCCAACCTATGTTCAGTCTGCTTGGGCACACGTATGCAATAAGAAGAGTGAAAGTAAGTATTAATATTTTTTTCTGATGATTACATTTCTAAATGGCTATGAAAACAGACAGTCCACAAAATCCAGCAGAGCATTTGGTGAGCTCCACATTCATGTTCCTCATTCAGCAGGCCCTGTCTCCTTCTGTTGTGTGGGTTTTACATTATAAAATATTTATAGACCATCCTTCACCAGATTGAACTCTAAGGCAACATACAAACCGATAATGTCAATAAAGAAGATAAATACAAAATAATAATAATATCAGAAGTAATAAATGTTAAAATCAGGGAAAAGCTGAGCAGCAGAGTAGATTTTAAGAAATACTTACAACAATCGATAGTGTACTAAGAGGATGATAGCAGTAAAATAGTCAAAAAGTTACTGGTTAACTTTTTTTAATAGACAATGATTTTTTGTTGGTTTTATTTATTGCCTTTGAATCAAGGTTAACTCCTGGCGACTGCCTGGCCAAGTTTCCTTGGCAAGGGTTTTTGGAAGTGCTTTCACTATTGCTTTCTTCCTAGGTCTGAGAGAATGTTGCACAAGGTTACTTAGCTGGCTTCAAGACTAAGGGAGAAATAGAACTCACAGGCTCCTGGTTTCTAGCCTTAACCACTATACCAAACTTGCTCCTATTGACAATGGGAATAGTCATGTCATAATGTCAGTAAACCACTTGAGAATGTATAGGTAGTCCTTGACTTATGACAGTTGAGCTCAAAGTTAAGTTGTTAAGTGAGTTTTGTCCCATTTTACGACCTTTCTTTCCACAATTGTTAAGTGAATCAATGAAATAACTTAAGTTAGTAACACAGTTATTAAGTCTGGCTTCCCCAATCACTTATCACATGACCGCAGGACAGTGGGACCATCATAAATACATGCCAGTTGTCAAGCATCTGAACCCCATGGGGATGCTGCAATAGTCATAAGTATGAAAAAAGTGGTTGCAAGACAAGGATTACCTGTACCCTATATTTTGTCAACAAGCTAGTTAAGTAAGTATTATTTTAAAAGCAAATTAGTAAGTGCTACCTTGAAAATTGATCACCAACAATCCTTCACCAGAGTAAAGCTAGGTATCAGGTTACCCATTGTAGAGTTTGGACTTTATATCCTGAAAGGTTAGATTAACAGAGTTGTAAGGGACCTTGTAGGTCATCTAGTCCAACCCCCCCGCCGAAGCAGGAAACCCTACACCATTTCTGACAAATGGCAGTCCAATCTCTTCTTGAAAGTCTGAAGTGAT
>JANHFL010006360.1:93775-109177 GCA_032468155.1 Oxyrhabdium leporinum | reverse complement strand
AATGGTGGAAGCCTTCAAACAAGATGGAATAGTGGACTGGGATAAAGACCGATTGAAGATCCTGGTAAAGACTCCAGCCAACTGATCAGCACAGTCTTTAAGCACTCGGCCAGAGATACCATCAGGACCGGCAGCCTTTCTAGGGTCCACAGCCCTCAGAATGCTCCTCACCTCCTGTTCCTCCACAATGAGGTGGGGGCTACAATGGGCTGGTGGCTGTATTTTAGCTGTCTCTGATGTCTCCACTTCAAAATGACCAAAGAAATGATTCAGCTCCTCTGCCAACGAAGCATCCCGCTCAGCAGGGATGACATTAGTCGGTTGATGGTTGGTAATTTATTGAATCCCTCGCCACACCTGCCTCATGTTATTACTATAAAAATTATCCTCAAACTTCCTCTTATAATCAATCTTGGCCTTCCGGATACCTTTCCTCAGACCAGCTCTGGCAACACTGTATCTTGCCCTATCACTGGACCTGAAGTTTTGTGAGAAACAGTTTGATTCTGTTGGTTAAATAGAGATGAGAAAAAGATAGTTTCTTCCTTATTTGTGTAGAAAAAAAATAGTCTTAGTGCTTTAAAAAAAAGATAGCCTTTTCTTCCAATTCTAGTACTCGCAATGTGACTGAGAAAAGGTTATTGCTTTTCATTATCAATATTTGCATATGTGCAATATTCTTGAATCTCTATTTTCTAAGACCACGTGTCATATGCAGATGATGGAACTTTAAAGGGATTATGGAAATAGAAATATTATTTGAAGTCAGTAAGCATACAGAGAATATGCAGTGGGTGGGCTAATGGGCAGTACTACTAGATGGAGGCTTATAACTGTTAGGTAGGGTAAGTCAGTGACCATCTTTTTCTGTGATGGTACTTACAATTCACACAAAAACTACCTGGATTTTTGAATAAAGGCTATAGTGTAGTCCCATTTCTAGCTTTCTATAAACAAGAATTTATGTTTGCAGAGGCATTCTCTGTTATGCAAACTGATAATTGTGGATGCCAAAGTCAACTGCAGAAACTTTTCTTGCCAAGCTCTCTTCTATTTTTGACCAATTAAGAAATATTTTTAATTCAAGTCCAAGCATTATCTTTATTTAAAAAAAGATAAGCAACTAATGCACCCTTAGAAAATAAAAATGGTGTGTGTCATAGCTTAATGTTTTGCTTGCAGATAAACTGGAGAAATAGAGAACAGCCAGTAAAAAAGGATACCCTTATTCACCACAGCAGTAATTTTAGGAACAATTTTGCTTTTCTAACAGCAACTATATAATGCAAGTGCTACTATATGCTCTCAAGATTCCATATTAGTCTCATCATTATCGTTCCTTTCCCTGTAGTTGTATTTTAAACCTAAACTTACCACCTTTTAACCTGGCACTCAAATCATACAAACCAGATTTTTTTTCATACCCAATCAATATGATCATTGATCATGACTACTAGAAGTAATAGGAACTATAATACAATCCATCTGAAGATCACACAATTGGGTGGACACGTTTGCTATTTAAACTGCGTCCAAATGAAGCCTAAGAAGAGAATTGTATTTATTATGCTATAGTCATAATGTTATTATTGTGCTTAGGATTATACTTGCAAAATTGCTAACTAAAAATTTGTGTATTTTTCCGCTTAAATAATAATGAGTGAGAGGATAGTATTGGCCATCTGCCATGACAAATGCTCTTTATAACTTTTATAACTGTTTTGCTAATCAGTATCTTGGAGTCAGAAAGATTATTTTTCACAAATGGAATATTTTTTATAATAACATTGTGCCATTTGTTATTGTTGTTTTATGAACCTTGATCTGCTTCTTCTGGTTTTTGGAGGATAAGCTTTGTGTTCCAGCATTAATAAAATCAACGAATTGGGTATTTCTGTAGGCTTTAAAAAAAATAAAACAGACCTGAGCTTTTCTCTGGATAGAATACTATTATTGATAAGCTGTAGCAAATCAACAAAATCAGTTTATAACATACACCCTCCTCTGCATTTCAGGATGCCTTTATTAGTTTGTTCATTTTTGTTAAAAACATTACTTAAGTAGAAGTACTTTTATTTATTTTTTAAAAGCTAGTTCTTATAAAGTTCTACTTTATTCTGCTTTGATCAGACCCCATCCCAAGTATTGTGTCTGGTTCTGAACATCGTATTTTATGGATTTTGGAAAATTTAGGAGACCCAGAGTGGGGGGGAGATATAATACTTGAAATGATGTCACATGAAAGAAGGCCAAGATCTGTTCTCTGTCATTTGGAGTTCAGGACAATGAATAGATTAAAGTTTCAAGAAGGCAGCGTGCAACTGAATGTTTTGAAATAGTAAGAGTAGTTTGATGGTAGATATGTTTCCCAGTGATATGGTGGTTTCCCTTTTATTAGATGAGTTCCAACAGCAGCCAGACAGCCATCTGTTAGGGATGCTTTTGTATTCCTGCATTGAGCAGGGGATGAGTCAGTGCCTCAGTTATCCCTTCTTATTTTATTATGTATGTTTGTACCTATTTAAAATACCTATTGTTTGAAAGGAGATAGTGGATAACTTATGTATGTTTTGAAATCCGAAAAATGCTCTTGGAGTGCATGGTCATCATTAGAGTAAAGAAAGTAGAGAATTATTTTGAGAAATATTTATTTGTTCCAAATAATCATAAACCACCCTCTAATTTACTGCGCAGGGCAGACCATTCTGCCAAGATGTTTTCTTAGAAGATACGTAACAACCTTCAAAAATTTTGTAAATCTATTTTCTAACTTTCCCATCCAAATGCCCTATAATCAGGTTGAAACTTGTTCTAAAGGTGACTTGGTTAGTGCTTTGGTGTCTGGATAGGCCTTAGTTTAGTTCTTTTATTTATAATCTGAACCAAACATTACATTAACATGCTATAGTAAAAGCAGGTATATTGAAGTGACTTTGCCTAAAAGATTACTTACATTGATGGGGAATTTCTAGTTGTCATGATCCTGCATGACTGTTACGTAATTTTT
Source organism: Oxyrhabdium leporinum (assembly GCA_032468155.1). NCBI lineage: Eukaryota > Metazoa > Chordata > Lepidosauria > Squamata > Cyclocoridae > Oxyrhabdium > Oxyrhabdium leporinum. The sequence goes on along the minus strand of JANHFL010006360.1, from coordinate 106,170 downwards.
CTCATGTAACTTGTTCTTCTGAATTATTTTTTAAAATATGCATCCTATTAAGTTTCTGTTTTGATGTGCCTTATATAGAGACTTCCTGAGTTTTAAATGTTTACTTTGCCTTTTCCGTTCAGTATCCCAGGGACAGTTTAGAGTAAATTATAATCATAAAAACAGGAAATAATAAAGCAATGTATAAGATTTCAATAAATAATTTTGACAACTTGTCAAATTAAAGTCATGATCAACATAACTAACAAAATAACTTATGTAACCTTAAAAGGTTTTACAACAAGAAGTCTCCAATTTTTGCTTTTAAAGACGGATGCTGAGACCTTGCTTGAAAAAGTAGTGCATCATGAGATTAAAAAATACCATGGAATGAGCTGCCTCAGAGAATATCTATTTTGATAGTGACAGTTCCTAAATTATAGCTTACTGGAAGTTCTTGGTAGATATCCAGAGACCACCCAATCAAGCGCTTCAGACATAGCCTGGTCCAATTTATAGTTCAAATATCAAATAAAATTTTAACCAAAAAAAATAGATTTCATTAGGAAAAAACCCCAAACAGATGGATATTCTTTTTCTTAGCATAATAGGATGAAGTAAATTGAGATCATGCAACACATTCTACAAAAACGTTTGTAGAAAATTGGGCTACTTTAATATTTTTTTTGTAAAAATGTACTTGGAAACATAATGAAATTTGTAGCAATAGAAGCCTCAGAGAAATTTTAAGACAACTTTGCTGTCTTCATTAATTTAACTTTAGTTATGGATTGGTCTTGTATCGGTAATGCTTGTACTAAAAAAAAGCAAGCAAGCAAAATGTGTGCTAAATAGAAGGAGTTCTGAATTATCAGTAATGCATCCTCCAAGCTCATTCATGTACTGTATTAATATTTACTTAAGCTCTTGCTATTTAAATAAGTAAATAAACACATTTCAGCTACTTTAGAGTTTATGAACTGGATGACAGCAATATACAGATGTATCTGTAGAAGGATCTCAATTTGATATTGATTTAATGAAACAGCAATTTGAACTCCTGGAACACTTAACTTTTCTCACTCATCCCTTAAGTGCATCAACAGAGAGATTTTGGTTCTTTTTTTTTTCCTGTTCTGTGTGCCAAGTATCTGCATATACAGTTAGATCTGCAGCTTTTCTCTCCCAGTGTGCTGATCAAGCAGTATACTTTATATGAATTGCTTCATTTTTATTTTATTTATTTCTCACATAATCTGACAGCACATACAAGCAGGCAGTGAGGCAGGCTATTCCTGTCCATAATTGTTGAGATAGGGGTTTTAGAGTAATCATTGCAGAGTTTGATCTAATCCTTTCAACCTGGAAGCACTTTGGTAGGAGCTTCTGACACAAATGGAATAGTAATCTAGTGGTTAAGATTAGAAACCAGAAGACTGTGAGTTCTAGTCGCACCTCAGGCATGAAAAAGTGGCCGGGTGACTCTCTGAGCCCAACTCACCTCACAGGGTTGCTAGTGTGGAGAAAATAGGAGAAGAAAGGAATATGATATATATATGTGCCATCTTGAGTTATTTATAAAAATAATAAATGCAAGATTGTGTGTGTGTGTGTGTGTGTGTCTGTGTGTGTTGCATACAGAGGAATTCCCATTGGGTTATGTTAGGTTTATTCTCTATCAATAAATATCTAAGTTACATCTAAACACTACTTCATTAGTAATATATTGTTATATTACTAAATAAATATAAATCACTGTTAATAATTGCTGTATTTAAACTTTATATATAGATGTCTTTTTTTTTAGTGTTGGGGAAAAATATCTTGATGATTCCTGTGTTTGTTCCCGTTATGAATTGGATGGATCCCTATGTGTTGTATTTTAATTCCCAGATACTAATTATTGTCTGTTACCATTTTAAGGCTGAACCTCTGACACTGAAAGTGCCACTTTAGTTGGTGCCACATAAATAGGTAATGAATCTAGGTAAATCTTTACATTTAATGTTATATTTTGCTATTTGATGCCAAAATTTGTGTTGCAATCCTACAAGTCTGAAAGGCTAAATTTTATTATAACAATTTAAAATAACTTTATATCTTAGATGGGCACCTTCTAAGTATCTAACTTATTTTATACCTTAGATGATCATCTTCTAAGAAAACACTGGTTTCTGGTGGGCTCTTGAATTAGGGAAGTTTTCAAGAAAGACACGCTGAGATTCTGTGATTTGCAATCTGGATTTTTCCGTTTATATATCATCATAATAAGTCTCTGTGATTCAAGTAAATGGAGCTCTGATTTATAACTAGGTGATTAAAAGTGAGAAAGGATTTAGTTGCAGAGAGATTTCAAGAAATCAAAGGTTACACAGACATAGACAGAGGTAAAAGGTTCTTCATGGATGTATTCTGCAGGACAGGGAGGCTGACACCCATGAAGTTCTATCAGTTCAAATATTAATTGGCTGAATGTCGAGGATTGCATTTACTGACTAAATCAAAAGGAATATATGTTTGAATGCATCCAAACGTTGGAACCCATTACTCTTGTGTAATTGAAATTTCAAGGATCTTCACACCACTTGTAGGTAGCCCATTTGACGTAACTTGATTCAAAAATTGTTGCCCAACAATGTACCTTTTTGCCCAACTGAAGGTTACAAACAGGCAAAGAGACAGAAGCGTTTTAGTAGTATATAGACTAGACAACCCATGACTCGTTAGGTTGTTTCAAAGATATTTCCTTATCTAAACAGGGAAAGAAAACAGGGCAAAAAAGCAGTGAGAGTGGGAGTGACTTCCAACTTCTTGGCAGCTTCCTCATTAACTTTCCTTATGAAAAAGCAGTGTTGGAAATGATGATTCTGTGACAGTTATGGCACTAAAGCAGCCACAATTTTGCCAAATTTCAGTCCCACAGGAGTAATGAATCTTGTATTTTGGATGCATCCTTTAAGTTTTCCCTTTTGAGGTGTGTTGATTAAATATTGTTGCCCTATGACGCACCATTTTGCCAGATTGAAACAGCAAACAGCAGAAATAATAGGCAGATAGATGAAAAGAGCTCTAAATACTATATCTTTTTTAAGGAAAAATATTCTGCAGATAACTGATCATTTTGTTTCCTTTCTGTACCCTTTTCAGTTCTGAATTTTATGAAATATAGTTACAAAAATTGCACTTTTGATATTGTATTTCTTTAGCAACCCATAATGTTTAAATATATTCCTAGCTTTTAACTTAGTTTTCATTTTTCTAGTCAAATAAATTATAATTTTGTGGTTTAAGAACTGTTAAAGGAAATCAACTTAATAAGTAGATGCTTAGCTGACGCATGTAAAAATCAAATGTGCTTCATTTAATGTGAAAACATAATGAATAACACATAATTTGCCATTTCTTAATGGATTCCTCAACCACTACCTGCACTCTACTTAATAATAGCTTATTAGTAGTAATAGAATTATATTTCTTCCAAAAAAGAAAAATCAAATTATCAGTCACTGAAATAGTGTAGATTTAATATTTGAACATTGTTTTCTAATGTCCATCTCTCCTCTTTTCTATATTTCAACAATGTTTGGTGTTATCTCTTGACCATGATGACCCTCTTCTCTTTCCACCTGACATAATTATGCCAAATATATAGACAGGGATGGGCAAGAACTAATGTGGCTAATGTATTTGATGCCAGAGAGATCCAATTTGTCTTCCCATCTGCAACCATAGCAGCTCACTTTGTGATTTTCAGCCCAACCTACTTCAGAGTGTTGTTGTGAAGAAATACAGGAGGATGGAGCACTATGTACGTGCCTTGAGTTCTTGAACAAAGATGGGAGCCAGTTTGGTCTAAGTGGTTAAGGCACCAGGCTAGAATGCAGGAGACCACAAGTTCAAATACCGCCTTAGTCATGAAAGTCATCTAAGAAATCTTGGACCAGTCACTCACTCTCAGCCCAATTCACCTCATAGGGTGGTGGTGTGTGGGAAATATAGGATGACAAAGATGTGTTGCATACGTTAGCTGCCTGGAGTTATTTTTAAAAATAATAAAGGTGGGATATAAACAAACTAACAAATGAAATTGAGATATAGGTATTTGTATGTGTATGTTTGTGTACTAGAGAAGGGGCACATAAAGGAATAAAAATATCCAGGCTTTCCTTCATGAACCTTAAAGTTGTTGCTTTTTTAAAAGCCACATGATGAATTAATTCCTTGCTTCTGCATTTGGAGGCAGGGGGGGGGGGAGTGAATGTAAGATTCCAGACTAGCTGAGAAACTGTTGCAGAACATTGAAAATAAAAGTTAATGTGGCTGCAGCATCAGCCAGTAGCCCTGAATCAAATGTCATGCTTTTGGGAATCATGGGATCCAGATTTTGTACACATACTATAAGTTAGCCCGTTTGAGGTACGTAGGTTCAAAAATTATGCTCCTAGGATGCACCATTTCTCCCAAGTAAAGATCATGAAATAGGAGTTTTAATAGTATACAGATGAGGTATATAAATAGCAAAACTATCCTCCTTTGAGAATATTTAGCAAACTATACTACAAAACATTCATAGGTAAATGAAAGGAGACTGTTGACCTTCATTTGCTTCTCTTTGAAAATTAGCTTATTGGGAAACTATAAATTTTGTCTGCTCTCTAGTATGCAGAGTCTCTAAAGAGGACTGTTGCCATAGCACGTCCATTGTGTAACCATCATTCTAGCCAGGTAATTTGTGGAAAATTTAATCAAGTTGGCATAAACAAACTTAATTGTGTGGCCTCTAGTGTTTGCTGTACACCTGAGTTGTTCCTATGTCAATTTTTTTGTAGTTGAATGTTTTTTACTCCTTCTTGATAACCACTTCAGTAGCAAAACTTGCAGCACATGAATAGCATTACGCGTTACTCTTTGTAGTCATGACACTTATACAGGAAAGGATACAAAGGGACCCAAGGAGAGGTTGAAATGAGAGGGTAAAAAGAGTGTAGTAGAAATATATTTATAGTGTATAACTGGGTAAAGTCAAGAGAAAGATGTTATCCCAACATAAATAACTGAAAATTGTATTAAATACAAGCTAGTTTTTAAGTACTGCAGTAGCAACTTATTGTGTAAGTATTTCAAAGCAAGCATGTTAAAAAATGTAATACAGGGAGTCCTTGACTTAACGAGTACAATTGAGCTCAAAATTTCTATTGCTAAGTGAGACATTTGTTAAGTGAGTTTTGCCCCCATTTTATGACCTTGCTTGGCAAGGTTGTTAAGTGAATCTGACCTCCCCATTAACTTTGCTTGTCAGAAGATCAGAAAAGGTGATCACATGATCCCGGGACACTGCAACCATCATAAATATGAGTCAGTTGCCAAGCATCTGAATTTTGATCATGCTGCAATGATCGTAAGTGTGAAAAATGGAAAGTCAATTTTTATCAGTGGCATTCTAACTTTGAACAGTCATTAAACTCGTTAGTCAAAGACCACTACAGTTAAAAAAAAAATAGCTTTATATTTTAACTTTCAGTAACTTTCAGTAAGCAAAATACCTTAAAACTTTGAAGAATTTTCTTAAAAAGATGTGAGAATGCATAGTTAAATCTAAAGAAATTGGGCCTTGTGCATCGTAAGGTAGAACAAAGAGGTCCTCGTAGACCATTTCTCCTGAAGCTTCTCTGCCCATTTCTCTCTGATGGAAGATAAGAGTTTACCTTCAAGGACCTCCTAAGTTAGGTGTCTTTGTTTACATGGTTTTTTTTAATTACATATCTGCTCCCAATAGATATCATAGTGTGTCAAGTAGGGCAAAATGCCTATAATGTCATTTGTAAGCTTTAGCTTATAGGAGAGTAAGTTGTCCTGTTTTAATATAGCTGACTAACAAAGAGTTCTGTAGCCAAATTTGTCTTTTCAGTATGTAAAAAAATATCTACAAGTTGATTTGATAATGGAGTACGCATTTTAATCTTCTGAATATTTTTCATTTAGGCAGTTTTTCATTTCGGCACTATTCATCTGACATAACAATTTGGATATCTTGAGAGACTTTTTGCAGAAAGTTTGTTTGTTCATGTGAGAAGTCTTTTATCTAAAATCTGTCTAGAATAATGTATTGACTCATGAGAGGAAGGAAAAAGAATATTGGAAAAGGTTGCTTTTTGAAATTTCAGTTGTTAAGGAATCAAATGTACATTACACTAAATTGTAACATGTTTGGTTGCTTTTTTGGCTTTGCAATATCAATGAATTCCTCAAGGGATAAATCATGCTATTATGTTCCTCCTGGTAGACTATCCCATCCCTTATATATTGTCAGCTGGCCAGTATCTATGTACTGATAATCATATACCTCTGCTGCCTTAAATTACTGAAATAATTCAACACTTTTGACAGAATATGGGGAAGAGCCAATGTTCAATGTTCTTATTTAATTCTTGACATCTCTAGAGGAGGAGGGGGGAAAAAAGAGAACTTGAAATATGAAATGTATTTACCTGAGAGACAAACCCTCAGCAATAGTTAACTGTCAGACTGATAGTTAAATTGTCATATGTAAATTGTTCATAGAATAAACAATCTTCACATTATTGTTTTTCAGATTGTCCCCATGGAAGATAATTATGTTTGCTTTTTTGACCAAAATTTCCATACTGAACCGAAGGAAATGCTTTCTTAATGAATTTCGTAATGAAAGTCTCATTTATGCAGATGAAGCAAGAGACCTGTGGCAATAGGATTAATTATGTTTTTAAAGTAGACGGGTTTGGTTTTATAAAAGCATCTGGCAGTTTCAAGCATGCCATCAAGTGGCCTTTCAATTACCATAATTGCATTCTTGTTTCCATCTATAGATTTTGGGATTTCTCCAAGCCTAACCCTCTGCTTGAAACTGTGGAACATCACACGGAGTTTACTTGTGGCCTAGATTTAAGTTTGCATGATTCGGGTCAGGTAAGAAAATAAAATAACTCAATTATTTTTTTATGTGAATGTAAACCCAATTGCAATATAAACTATGCATAGCAGCTCTTTTGAAATCTTCAATTTTATGTAAGAATATGCAAAAATAAAACAATAGAATCAACCGGCAACAAATTCCTTCACTCATCTGTCAGTCAGCAGTCCATGTGGCCCTAAATATTTTAACTCATTTAGCATCAATTGCATATCCTTGTAAAGACAACTGAGCTAAATAACTTGAATAATTGTGTCTTTTCTTTCTGATTGCTACTTTTTTGTCATTTTCACTGAGTGCTGAAGTATTTATTTTTTTCCATTTTATAAAGGAAACTTTATTTACTTTTATTTAATTCATTCCTTTCCTTTTCTTCAAGATCCAAACACCTTGTCATTCTTGACTTCCTTTATTTCAGCTGATTCTAAATATTGGCTTTTTTGATACTATTTCTACAATTTAGACTACTGTATGTAATCTTTTTTTAGTGATTTATGTCTCTTTCCAACTCCTCTACATGTCCTTTGTGACTTTCAGATTTTTACTAAGCTTCTCTTACTAGAATTGCTTCCAGTGATGTTTTTCATATAGTAAAACGAGTTACCAGTTTTTGGTACATGGAGAAGATTTGTGTCTAGATGCCTCCACAAAATAATAAATTAAATCTATTTTGTTTCCCAAATAGTCTAGGTGATTAATTAAATTTATTATTTTCATCAGCTTACATATTGATAGGTAGAAAAGTGTTAGTTAACAAATTTTGCATTGATTTATGTCATTTGCATGCATACTTACAGAAGTGACAAAAATGATACAAGTTAACACAAATAACATTAATTCAGATGTCACATAGGTGGTAGAATCAGACAAGCCTGACTCCAAATGGTTTGTTAGATTGAGGTTTTGCTGTAATATATCTTTTTACATCTCATCTTTATTGGGTTCACTTCTCCATCAGCTTCTATTATTAATGTATTTTATCTGTTGTTCTGAGTTAATTAAATATGATTTCTTAAAATATAAGTAAGCTAAATGTCTATGAAGATTCTCAGTCATCCAGGTCACGGTTATCCCAAAGGTGCTTTTTCAAGAGGCAACTGGACTTTCTGGTTTTTCTTTGAAGACGTTTTGCTTGTCATCCAAGAAGCTTCTTCAGCTCTGAGTGGATGGTGGGGAATGGAAGGATTTATATTCCTTGCAGACAGCTGATCATTTGCACGTGGGCCTTCATCAGATCTCAAAAAAGACCCTACAGGAGTTCCTCCATAACAGACAACAAAGAGAATAATAAACGAAGCAACATTGTCATTCCATATGTTGCAGGAATATCAGAAAAGCTCAGGAGGATCTTCAAAGGCAGAAACTTGTCCACTGCAAGGCTAAAACACACAGACACAAACTGAGTAACATGATATATGCAGTACAATGCAGTGAGCCATGTGCAGATCTGTACATCTGAGAAACAAAACAATCACTTCCTAACCTCATGGCACAACATAGGAGAATAGACCCATCAGGACTAGATTCAGCAGTCCATCAGAGGGGGTGGGATACAACATTATCATCTATCTCCAGTCTACAACACAGTCCTTTCAACCGTTCCAAGAAGGCTCCACACCCATTTGCACTACTCAGGTGACCCTGATGACACAGATAAACCTCCAGGTGGCCTCAATGACTCGCTAAAAATGACCAGCTGTCTACAGGGAATATAAATCCTTCCATTCCCCACCATCCAATCAGAGCTGAAGAAGCTTCTTGGATGAGAAGTGAAATGTCTTCAAAGAAAAACCATCTAAGTAATTACTTAATTATAGTTTTTTTTAATATCATTTAATATCAAGATCCTCTTCAATATTACAGGATCACTTTCCCTTCCTTGTTAGTTATTCTAAAATCTAGTGAAGATGACCTTCTTTCTTTCTAGCATTCCTTGAAGAAAAAAAATCGACAACGCAGATCAGGGACTTCTAGAAGGAGTATGTTTAGCAGAATCTGTACCCAAATTTATGTAAATTTAAAATTGTGCAAGACAAAAATGTCTACTGTAATTAGACGATTTCTTATAGAAATTTAAAATTTGATTAATAACTAATGGTCTTAATTCATTAAATTCTACTCTGAAAGACAACACAATGCTCCCATGTTTTCTTTGATAATTAAACATATCCATTTAGTATTTTCAGCCTTTCTAAAAATTTTGTATTCTACTTTTGAAAAACATTATCCAAGTCTTCCTGGTTGGGTGGTTGGATAGTTTTAAGATAACAGGTTGCATTTGTTATTGATGCAGCAAATAAGTTATAAATAAAAATCAGTAGAACATACCATGTTTAGGAGCAGTGCTATCACCCAGGTGAAAAGTACCTAGCAATCATTTGCTTATGAAACTAAATAAATATATTTCTGCTGTTCTTATATTAAGATCTCCCATTGAGTTCTCTTGTTTTCACAAGAATGGATGCTATAAAAAAGTCTATTAAGAATATTTTAACAGTGGGTTGGATTCATTTGTAACCTGACTCTTCCCTCCCCCTAGAAAAACCCATCCCCACAAAAGCTTCTCCTAAGATCAGAGGTGTCTGCCAATTGGCATAGGTCATGACCTGCTCCATGGGTGAAAAGAACCCCCCCCCCAACAAGTGTTCAGCTGCTTGTCTCCTTCCCCTTCATACTCTTGGGCCAGAGCTTGTGCCATTCAGCAGCGTATTTTGGTCCTTCAGCTTAAATTGGCTGAAAAATGAGCAGCTGTCATTCTCATTATGAAGCCCTTTCTTTGACTTCATGCCACACTTATCTGCTAATATGGTTTGTGGTTTTTTTAAAAATGTTGACCGATGTATTATATATTTTAATTGTGTTCTCAGAAAATAGTGTTTGTCTCTTAACTTGTTTTATGGAACAGATGTAATATCAGTTCCATGAATCATTGTACCTTGAAAGAAATGCAAGCATTTATCAGATTATGTTCCCTGCAGGTTTGTTAGCCATCACTAAATGTAAGAGGAAAAAATGAAATCACATTCTATTTATTGTGCCAGTAATACAAACATTCTTGAGGCTGTAGTAAAATAATAGGATCAGCAAAATAAAAAATACTGAGTCTCCTATATTTCAACTATGTCAAACCCCCCCCCCCCCCAAATATAAGTAAATTACATTAAACACACTGTATCAGGGGATAGATCAGATCAGGAAATAATGGGTTTTACAATATTTGTTTTCGACAATCCCCTAAATTAATTTCTACTAAATTTATAAATCTACATGCTGTTCATAAATATTAGTATCAGGCAACACTTTAGAACAAAGGTTGACAGCCTTTCTATGGTTAAGGGATGAATATTAATGGGAATGACATTTGAAAGTAGATAAGGAAATGAGGGCTTATACGTAGGGTATTTTGCTGTTAAAAATAGTATAATTAGTGACAAGTTTAAACTTCATATAACCATGCTGTTGATATTTAGCAATACAACGTGCTGGGACTTCCTTAAAGCAGAACTACAGAAGTTGTGGCTAGTTCACAAAGTCACTTCTTTTTTAAAAATAGGGTGGTAAACACCTAGGCCACATAATATACTTGATGTCAATATATTATTCTAAACTGACTGCATTAATTATCTCAATAAAATATAATTGTACACAGTTATGCACATACTATGTTTGGAAAAGATCAGTTTCCTTTTAAATTTCTCCATTTTAAATTTTAATCAGATTTAGGACTTCTGTGTTTGAACATCTCAAAGTTTGGTTTTTCCCCTCTCTTTCCCCCTGTGTCTTCTATGTTGATCAAATATATAGATTTTTAAAAGTTCACACATTTGTTGAGAACATGTATGGAGCAGGGTACTTTCATGCTCTCATTAAAAATAAGGCCAGTAAATCATATTTGGGAGGTATAGCTCTTCTGAGATTTTTTTCTTACAAACATTTTGCTACTACTGAAACATCATTTGAATTTTTATATAGCATAATTTTACTCATCTAAATTGAATGGTTGAAAAGTTCCAGCTCTTGCTTTAATGCCAAATTCATTTCTTTACTTGATTGAATATATTACTTTGAAGATATAAAGAAGTGAGGAAGTATTGCTCAAGGCACAAAGATTTTGAGATTAGGGCATTTTGGGCCTGCTTGAGTAATAAGGCTAGATAGTGTTCAACTCAAATGTGAAGAAAGAAATGACAGTCTGAGGTTCCTTTCTCTATTTCTATGCCTAGTTATCATCAAGTCTTCCACACCTACCAGTTACATATGTAAATGAAAGCTTTCTGCTGAGCAAGACTTTTTCTATAGCTCTTGTCTGCCTGAAAACAGGATTAGGTACTTTGAATAGGCAGAAAGAACATTGTGAAAGTTCTTTGAAGTATGAATTATAGTTCAGTTTTCTTAATTATAATGTTGCCATTTCTTAAAAGGAAAACATTAAGAATTTTTTTCTTAAGCACTGAAGGATGAGATACTTACAAATGCTGTATACATATGTTACCGTTTGCCAATCATATTGTCAAAAAGCTTCTTTGAGATTAAAATTTAAGTTACAGGTTAGATTCTTTGCATTGCAATTCTTTTCCTATGGCAGTGATTGGTCTTAGCAAACAGCAGAACTGCAGTCCTGCTGGTAAGTGGTCAGTTACCTGCAATATTTCGTGCTTCAGCCCTGCTTGAAAGATCATTTTGAGATGAGCCTTTGTTAGTGAAGCTGAAATTAAACTGATTGTATTTGTAAACTGAAAACCAGACCTTTCAGAATATGTGAATGCTGCAGAACTTTTTAATAGCAATGCAAAGCCTTTTAATAGGTTTTAGTACCTTTTAACTTTGTATCCATCTAAAGGAGATGAGCTTTTACCAAAATGTGGACTTTTGAAATGAAAAAGGGAAGATGGTTTTACTGTATATTTACAGAATAAAGACAGCCATTGTTTAAAGGGAACAGATTGTATTTAAAAGAGGAAACTTCTGCTTTCACTAGAGCATTTTAAAAATATAGGTGTGAAGCATAGAGATAAAGCACCTCCTATATATTTTTAATCTATCTTTCTCAACTTTGTGAACTTCAATTCCTAGAATTCCTCCAGTCAGCACACTTTAAAGTTCACAAGGTTAAAAAAAACTGTTATATCTTGTGGACACTCAGTATCACTCTGTACAGCTTTCTCTTCTCTTTCCTGTCTTGTTTATTTTCCACCTAACCCTATCCTCATCTTGTTTTTTTCTTATTTCTATTTCCTTCCTTTCTCAGTGCAGCTATCCCTTGGTCATATATGTCCCACAAGAATGGCTATTCAAAAAGTAATAGATATAAAGAGATATAATGAGTTTAGGTCATGTTTATAGATGCTAAGCTTTTTTCCATTGAAAAAAATGAATAAATATCAACCAACATTTATTTATTTATTTATTTTTACATTTATATACCGCCCCATTCCAAAGACTCGGGGCGGTTTACAGCTTATAAGCA
>JANHFL010006360.1:73648-84855 GCA_032468155.1 Oxyrhabdium leporinum | reverse complement strand
GAACACATTTGGACCTGTAGGAGCAAGAAGGAATGGGTTGAGTTGGCCACGCCCACTCAGTCACATGACCCCCCACCAAGCCACGCCCACGGAACCGGTGGTGAACAAAATTAGATTTCACCACTGGTTTGGGCCTGTCATTTTCTCTCAGCCCGAGGAATGAGGCAGTGGCAAACCTCTTCAGAAAAATTGCAGGGACTTGTCTCTAGTCTCCGAAGAGTGGACGCAGTTGAACAGAAAAAAAGCAATCTTCTAAAGATTGGTTGATGATTACATTTCAAGAGTTCACAGAATATTAACATGATTATTTGCTTTTTTCCCCTCTAGTTACATTTATATTTTTTTCATGTACTATCAGTAACAGATCTAGACTGAATTAAAAGGTTTTCAGCGGCCTACCTTGTGTAAATTGTGTTTGCTTTTCCTAAGATTGGTTGAAATAATGATTTACTATACTTAATATTCAAAAATTGCTATGTGATACTAATTAAGACAATCTCAAGGGATTTTGCAGATGTTGTTTTATTTATTGTTTCCTCTTGGCAGCTGAGTGTTTGTTTTGTGAACTCTAAATACGCTGTCTACAGGTGTAGCCTACTGTAGGTGATCATTATAGAGCTATCAGTTGATCAGGGAAAATAAATCATGAATAGAAAGCTTGATAGGCTGCATCACACAGTTATTTATGTTTTAATATTGAACCTTTTTTCTCAGCAAACTGCAACTGCAGTAATTGAATAGAAGTTCAGTGAAAATAAAGTCTTTGTTTTGTACTTTTGAAAATGCAGTAAATAAAGTGGGAGGCTAGTTGGGTTTAGAGTAATATAACGTATGGCTACAATTATTGCAGGTTTTGTTAATGTTGAATTAACATTTTGAAATATCTTTTGACACATATCTATTTATAGTTTAATTATAATCAACTTGATCCAACCACAAGGGTTTTTTAAAAAACTAATTTATATGCTTCTCCTTTTGTTGTGATATATCTATATATCTTTGTATGCTGTTATTATGTTCTAATGCTTTGCTACAGAGGCTTAATTGCATTACCAGATTTAATGTATTTTATGCTCTTTTTAAGCAGTACATTTTTCCTAAAGCAATTCTAATTTACTTTGGAATAATTTAATATAAATTGTGAGTTTTATTTATTTTAATTTATTTTAAAATATTATTAAATATATTTACAAACTGTTAACAGTCCACTGATATAATAAAAATGATTAAATCATTACTATGTACTATAAAAGTATTAAAATCAATTTCTGGAAAATCTTCTGAATTATTCTTTACTATTCAGTATGTCTCACCTAAGTAAACTTAAATTAAGTTTTTAACTGTTTTGGACCACTTGACAGTGTAATGTTAAGTTTATTTATGGTTAGTTGCTTTTAGTTTTAAATATTTAAATATATAGTTTTAAATATTTATCTAAATGACATAAATGAAAATATTTAGAATGCATTTTTTTTATTTATCCAAAGTTGTTTTAAACTTTATGTATGTATGTTGGCTTTATACTTAGTAGTATAGCAGGGGCAAAATTACCACTGCAAACATACAAATTATATTACATGAATATTTTATGAATGCATATTATTTCTTGTCCTGAATTGTGTTTGTTCTCCATAGGTGGCTGACTGCGCTTGGGATGAAACTGTGAAGATCTATTATCCATCTTCATTGGTAGTTCCTGCACAGAAAGATTTCTCAATTGCAAAGAACTGATTTATAAGAAATTATTTTTGTTTTTCTTGGGCATCTGCCATATTATGCCTTACTAATAATAATTAGATTTTAATATGAGCTTCAAAGTTTCAAACATGTGATTAAGGACCAATTCATATAACATCTTGCACAGAACCTGGACTGAATCAGCAAAATGATCACACGCTATATACAGAATATACAATTATGTAAATTATGGACAGGCAACCTAGAAACTTCGCTTTTAACAGTCCCAAATAGCATGATTATTGTCAAGAGTTAGTGGAAATTGTACTCCAAGACATCTGGAGGGCACTATAATACTATTCCTCTTGTAAATATTAGTTACAGTATAGGAACTGTGTCTTATATTTATAAGAGTTAAAAATACAAATTTTATTGCAGTTTTAAGTATTCTCACTGTTGAAATAAATAATTTACCATAAAACAATGTATCACTATTGAACTGAGTTCATTATGGAATTTCTGTGCAATGTATTATAATGTGGCACATAGTTTATACAGTTGATGGTTGTACAGTCTGAGTTTTATCTTTTTGTTTGTAAGACAAATTCTATAATCATTTTCTTGACCAAATTTAATACATAAAAGGAAGGAAGGGCCAAAATGCCTAAGACAAAAGAGAGTTATACCATTAACATGCTTATCCGAATGCTATATAGTTACTGTATTTTTCAGAGTATAAGACACACTTCCCCCCCCCCCCAAAAAGAGGGTGAACATTTGGGTGATCTTATACATCAAATGTAGCCCCGCTCACCCGCTGGCCCCCGCCCTTTGGCCATTTTTTACCTCCACGGGTCACGTTTTAGACCTGTTCCAGGCTGCAAGGATTGTCACAGACCATTGCCACCTTCGTGCCTCATGCTTTTTGCCTCTGTGCATTACGTTCTTGACCTCTGTGCTGTGCGTTTTTAGCTTCCGAATGCTCCATTTCAGGCCCCTTCAAGGCTGCAGGGATCGCCAAAGCACATCGCTGCTGATCGCCGCCTCCACGCATTGTGTTTTTTGCCACCACGTATCGCACTTTCTGCCTCTGCATGCCCCATTTTTCGCCTCCGTGCGTCATGTTTTCAGGCGGTTCCAGGCAGTGGGGATCAGCAGCGATCCCAGCTGCCTGAAACCACCAGAAAACACGACACACAGAGGCCAAAAATGAAGCATGCGGAGGCCAAAAATGGGGCGTGCGGAGGCCGGAAATGCAATTCATGGAGGCTGAAAACATGATGCACGGAGGCCAAAAACATGATGCATGGAGGCGGCGATTGGCGGCTATCGGTGATGATGTGCTGTGGCGATCCCCGCAGCCCTGAAGGGGCTGAAATGGAGCATTCGCAGGCTGAAAACATGCAGCACAGAGGCAAAAAATGTGAGGCGCAGAGGCAAAAAAATGAGAGGCACGAAAGTGACGGCCTGTGGCAATCCCTGCAGCCTGGAACAGCTGATTGGGGGGTATTCCGGGAGGCCAATTCACCAGCCAATCAGCTGCTCGTGCTGAGTCAGGCTGCAATAACGTGCTGAAGCTGACCAGGCTGTTTGCTATTTGCTGCAAGAATGCTAGCCAGATGAATACCGATGGATGCTGGTTGGCAGAAGTAGATTTTTTCTTCTTCTTTTCCTCCCCAAAAACTAAGATGTGTCTTATACTTTGGAGCGTCTTATACTCTGAAAAATATGATACTTTCTGTGTTTAGCATTTACTTGCTACAGAGTAACCCCTTTTTATGTGGTATTAAACTTTGTGCATATTTACTAATAAGAATAATTAAAACTAAGAGTTACCTGTTTCAAAAGTCAATTGATTAATCCAGGACGGATAATTTAAACTCCCCACAAAGCTATCTGTCAAATGAGCAAACTTAGCATTGATTTAATGTTGTCATAGTACAGTATGTCTTATAACAGTCAACTAAACTATTTTGAAAAAGTTACCAATTACATATTTTCTTTTTTGTACATGTGTAAAGTCAATGTTTATACTGATCAGCTTCTGACAACCTGATATTGTCAGGTTGTGTTAGGATTTTACCAATACAGTTTCGCTCAGCCAGCTTACCAAAGATGGTGGGAAGTATAATACAACTCACCTGAAAGATGCTAAGTTGTAGAAAGTCAACAAATATCTCCTAACAAGAAAGCGTTACTCTCTGGAGCTCAAACTAGTCATAAGTGTGGTACTACTTGTGAAGTATGGCAGTGAGCTTTAATGTATTTGTGTACATCCATATTAATACAGTCTGGCTTTCACCAACCATTGAAAATATAATTGATAGAAATGTGATAGTAAAATTGGTTTTCATTTCCTTGATCAGAAATGAAGAAAAGGTCCAAGTTTCCAAAGCAGCCAAATGTGTAGCCTACTGGCGAGTTGACATCTGTGCCAATTGTAACTAGTAGAATAGTCACAACATTTTCAGAACTGAACTTCCCTTATAAACTCTATTTTTTTACTTAGTATACAGTACCATCAATTTTGTATATAGTTTCATCAGCAATGACCTTTTACGCTGTTCATTAGCCATGTTGAATAAAGTTCATGGGAAATTGCCTGGACAGCCAGTTTGTCTGGAATAGCGTTAAATAGAGTTGAGCAGAGCTGAGAATCTATTCCTGTCCAGATTGTAGCATTGATCAGTGAGACTTGATTTTGGTGCTCTTACTGTTGGGACAAGATTTTGCACTATGTGATACAGCTTGTTGCTCAGTTTCTGCAAATCACAGAGGGAGCTTGCCATTTTAAATACTTTAAGTACATTTTTAAATTTGAGTACGTATGATTAATACCTTTTCATTCCTAGGTACAAATATTAACTGCTGTAGAGACTTGTTCTTGCTTTGTTCAACTTTTAGTTTTGATTTATTATAGGCCACTAGTTGGTGTCAACTCTTAGCAAGTATGTAGACCTTCATATCTTAGGTGACCCTGATGAAATTATGTATTTTTGGTATATACTTCTATATACCATGACGGTGCAGTGGTTAGAATGCAATATTGCAGGCTAATTCTGCTGACTGCTAGCAGTTCAAGTCTCACCAGCTGAAAATTAACTCCAGTGTTCAATCCTTTCGAGGTCAATAAAGCGAGGACCCAGATTGTTGGGGACAATATGCTGACTTTGTAAGCCGCTTAGGTCTGTAAAGCACTGTGAGGCGGTATATAAGTCTAAGTGCTATTGCTGTTACTATCTTTCTTTGCTTGACCCTTTCAGGAATGCTCCTCTGCCCCAATGGCATATCACATTGAGGAATGGGGCTTAGTTTCTATATAAGTTTTTAAATAATAATTCATATTTTTGGAGCAAGAGAAAACAGAATTATCAGTTTCTTTGTAGATTTGGTTTAATTGCTGATTCTTTTTTGACCCACAAGCATCGAACATGTTTTGTTTATAATTGTCATAAAGGATAGATAAAATATAAGTATTTTTAGAAACAAAATTCTACAAGTAGTTAACATGCATGTAAGGATTAAAACGGCACAATTTTGTAAAAAAAAAATTCAGATCTCTCAAACAAAAATTTGATTAATAAGTTATCAATTTTATGTAAAATATGAATGCTTTTGTGTTTTAAAAAAGATTGCAGGAGACTGAAGCATCACAAACACTTGTACATTTTTTTCAGCCAAGAAATTGCATAGAAATATAAAACTATTGCCTGTGGCTATTATAATGCTCAAATACAACTACCCATTTCCAGTATTAATACCACTTCCTTTTATCTCTTTCTCATGGACATCGTATAAACAAGAAAATAGATTTAATGAAATGTTCTGTAAATTGTAAGAAAAGTAAATTACTGCAAAAAGAAAAATGGCAAGATTAAACCCTATAGACTAAATGACTCAATAACTTGACAATGTCTGTTCTTTACATTCTGTAGCTACAAGAAAGTGTTTAAATTTAATTAGCCCTCCACCCTGATTTTCAACTTTTTTGCTATAAACTGCTTCACCTTTACGTTCTCTTTCAATGATGAATAAATCCAATAAGAAATTTGCTGGTATTAAATAAATGTAATAAATGTAACAAATAATTTTAAAAAATATACTACAAACAACTTGCAGCATAATAAAAATATTTTGCCAGCACAAGTTACAGAAAATCAACGTTTAATTCTTCAAGCATCATTCTTTTTTTTCTTTTTTAATGCTGCAGCTTTTAAGGTTTTACTGCAGTATCTTCAGGTCTTTCAGTAGCCTTCAAAAATAGTATTTTAAGTCAACCCTGCAGGTCTATAATCCTATTTCATATTTTCCTCACTACATGCCATGAAAATGTGAGATTTATATGGAACTATTCAGAATGTTTATCACAGTATGCTTTTTTAATTATTGTGAACGCAGACTGAAGTTACTGTTCCTAGAGGACTAATTCTTACAATGAGATTTTTACCATTATGAACAGTCACTGAACAATCTATAAAATCAAAGGTACAGCATTTTCGTCTCCTAAATGAACAATCCATGATCCAGTTAATTCCATATTTCAAGCTCCCTTCAGGGGATGAACGTTGCTTAGTGGTGCACTAGAATATATTTGCTCAACAATTCGTTGGTAAGACTTAATGCCCACTTTGACTTGATTTCTTCCAGGATGTCACTGTCTACTGATCCTATCATTTCCCTAACCTGCTGCCATCCAGCTATTATAGGATTACCATTCATTCAAAGCAGGCAGGCAGGCAAGCAAGCAAGTATGTTTAGAATGTGTATTTCCTGACTTTCCTCCAGGGAGCTCAAGAGAATTATGATTCTCTCCCCCGCTCTCCCCCCCCCTTTTCAGTTTAAGCTTAATCATTAAGTGGGAATTAAAACTTATGCTTGTGTATTTAGTGGAATCTCAGCAGTGCTTACAAGTTAATATCAAGCTCTAAATTCCCTCTAATTCTTTCTGTTAGCTACTCACTGCTTCTTTGATTAATTTTCACAGAAAAAAAATCACCATCCTCAGTGCTACTATTAAGTGCATTGAAATGACTTGGGCAGAGAAATCACTGTTAAGTGCCTTGCTTTGGAAAAGAAAATACAAAAATATTCCACCTATTTCACACACAATCCACATCTTTTATACCAAAGCAGCTTTCACTAAATGACTTCATTCAGAGAAGGGGTGAAATAGGGAAAAATCGGTTTTTATGTAGATAGCTTTATATGCTATGGGCTGAAAGATGTAGTCCTGACAAAATCTTCTCCCTGCATTTTCCTTATGCCTCTTTATTTCTTGATTTGATTTGATTTTTTTGACCTATGCATATATCTATTCAGTGGAGGACTATTTTGAAGATGAAATGAGTCCAGCCTGTAAAGTGTTGCATCCATCTTCTGTTATCTGATAGTAAAAAAATAAATAAAACCTCTTTAATGTACATTTTCTGTACATTTGGTTTTCTCTTAGGAATCCAAATTATTTGCCCATAAATTTTCGTATTTCTGATCTGTGTTTCACATAAAGAAGGGAGGGGGGAAATTTAAAAAACCCCAGCATCTGAGTAGCATACAGAATACAGATTGGAGAGATGATAAAATTGGACCTCCTGTGAAAGGGCACGGCTGGCAGGCTGATTGATTAGAATCACTAGAGTGTAATAGGCTGTTGCAGGTCTAACTCTAAGAATGGGGAGTGGGGGGGAGAATTGCAAAGGAACAATGGTGGGAAATGACTGGCAATCTATAATGGTCTATGGCCATTATAAATGATTGACTGATTGACAGTGGCAATCCTTGTCTCACATTTTGTCAGTATTGCTTTAAAAGAATGATCATTTCTTACAGCCCCAATAAAGATCTTTAATGCCTCTGACTTTTATTGAATCAATTATAAAGTAGTGGAGGAATATACAGTAGGCTTTTTTGACCACCATGCCCTGTATGCTTAACTTTCTTCAAAGTCACCATAGAAATTGAGATTTCAGAATAAAAAACGATTAGCAGACCTTTCAGTTGGTTCCTTAGTGCATTTTAATGGCAATGGTTTTTCTAACATTGTAGGGTCCTGTTTCCATCAAGATGTTATCTTCTTTCTGCTATATACGCCTCCAGTTCACAGTTTGCAACATTGCTATAAAATCTGACATCATAATGATATCCAGAAAATGCTTTAGGTATTTCTCTCAAACTAGCCAAAATAAATGGAAGCAAATAATAACGGTTGTCCCCATCCCCCCAAAAAGGAATAGATAATAAGATTTTGAAAGTCATGTAAAATAAAACAAAAACAATTTGAGCTGAAAAATCCAGTAAATACATCAGAAGCATGAAATGGCCTGCAGCACAATTCTACTGGAAGAAAACGGGATTAAAAAAGAACTAAAGTAAGTTGAGGCCATATAACTTTATTTATTTAGTTAATTAATTTAAAAGGGCAACTGAAGCAAACAGCAATGGCAAGAGATGACGTTCTAGATCTTACGATAAATCACCATTGTCAAATCCATATGGATTCAATCCCAAGAATTCTCAGCTTGAATATGCAATTCCTATAGGCACACACTTAATTGCTTTGTTGTTTACAAGGAATGGTAATGGACCATGGTCCATGGTTTGGGAAATACTAGTTTGTGACATTTACGTCTGCCCTTGGTGCCACCTTCTGCAGAACCTCTGCTGTACCTTCTAATTGAAATTAGGCCATTAGCCTGCTCTCCTGCTATGTATTTCCTGGCTGCTGAGACAGAACCTGTGTCAATATAGAGAGTCAGCCAAATGATAAAAAAGGCAAGAGATAGGGTTGGCAATGAGACAGCATCCTGGTACATCATCTGAGGGCAGCAGGTATAGAGCAGGCTAGAAACCTTAGGCATGAAAGACTTAGGCATGAAAGCCAACTGGGTGAACTTGGGCCAGTCACTCTCTCTTAGCCCAATGCACCTCACAGGATTGTTGTGGAGAAAAAAGGAGGAAGTAGGAGTGTTAGGTATATTCACCCACCCAGTTTTTTTTGTAAAAAATATTAAAGGTGGGATAAAAATAAAACAAAAAAATAAAAAAAGCAAACTATATAGAACCTAGGATGCTCTCTGTCATCAACCATCCTTTGGGCATGAGCACCATGCAAAATGAACACCAGGGTGCATTTCTCTTACCATTCCATACCAAGAATATCTCTGGGATGTAATAACCAAGCAATATGATTAGACATCAAGTTTATATTTTATTTTTAAAAAGTCTTCAAAACTCATGTACAGCACGGTAATTCATTGGTTGTACAAGTATATTGGTATCTGCAAGAGATACATTCTTTTAAGGGTTCTCGTTTACTTTTCCACCTGTGTTAATTTAGATCAGAGTTTCTCGACCTCAGCAACTTTTAAGATATGTGGGCTTTGACTCCCAGAATTCCCCAACCAAGCATGCTAGCTGAGGAATTCTGGGAGTTGAAGTCCACACATCCTAAGGTTACTGTGGTTCAGAATCACTTATTTAGATGAACATGAACATTTCCCATTTCCTTTCACTGTCATTCTATTCTCTAAAACTGCTTCTAAATTCTTGAATAGGCAAATAATGGGGGGGGGGGGGTAGGACCAATCATCATAAAAAAGGAATAGTCCATATAGTTTCGCATCTTAGGTGTTAACCTCTGGACCACCAGAACAAAATGCAGTTTGATTCTTCAACTGTTTCTAATTTTATTGTGGAATGAGGTAATGTGTTTTGTGTGTTTTGTGTGTTTTGTGTGTAATGTAATCCTACCTAAGTCTGCCCTAAATGCTATCTCTGGCTCTTCCCAATGCCCTTAAACCTGTCCATCTCGGGATGTGCAGGGATGTGCAACTGATACTCTGCCTAAGGGTCTCTGCAAGCAAGCAATTCTCTTTAGCGAGAGAGAGATCTACTCCTGCCTGCTGCCTAGGAGGCATTGTGAGATAGCACAAAATAGACCAGAAAGTGTCAGAAGGGGGTGGGAAAATTGGTCTCAGAATAGAACAGCATTTTGGACTTTGCCCAGCCCACTGCTGGTGTCCAAAAGTCCTCTCACCAATAAATCTGTATGGATTGCCCCTACAGATTATTCCCAAAAACTGCTGCTTTGATCAACTCTCTCCCTGATTTGAAAGTCTTTGGAGGTGTCTGTACCTCTGCACCAGCTGTCAAAGAAAATAGGACCATAAGGAGTTGAAAGAAAAGCTCCTCTGTCGTGATGAAGGCCTCCAGTTCAGTCAGAGGCAGCCTCGGTAGCCCTTCCAAGACCAGTTGCTAGGGGACAGGCAAGAAGAAGGGACGGTTGCCATTTGCTTTATTCAATTGCGAGCTTCCCGCAAGGAAGCACAAGTTGGGCTGCTGGAAGCAAAAGGCTACGCTCGGCCAGACTAATCTTTCATCTCCCCATCAGCTTGTGCAGCGAACCCCCTGAGCGATACCCCGGGAAACAGGCGAAAGATCAGGCTGCATGTTGCCCACGAGAAAGGCCTTCCCGGGTTCCAAATAGCTGGCGAGGAATTGCGTTTGCCACCGTTAGACGTGTTGCAAAAAGCGCAGGTTTCGCCGTCTAAGCCCTTAAGCCACGCATTCGAATTCGAGAACCATTCAGCGTCCACCCGCGAGCTCCTCGTTCCAGAAGAGCTGGCTTTGGGCCGGGGCTGGGCCCCTTCGTCAAGGGTCCATTTCCAAAGCCATCTCTTCGGCGGCTGGCGGAACCCTGTCTCCAGTTCAGTGGGTGCAGGGCCTGGGCCTGGGGTGCTCCATGTGGCTTGACCAGTCTTTCCCAACCTGGCGCCTTCTAGATGTCGCGGGCTACCATTCCCGGTATGGCTGCTGAAGAAACCTATTCTAGTCGTGTAAGTTATAAGTCACTCCGGAGCGTTGCCTGTCTGTGATTCGTTTCCTTTTACTACTAGAATACGACCGCTTTTCATCACTTCGGGGCAACTGATCTTCGCTCATTCCCTTTGCAGCGGTTTCTTCCTCTTCTTTTTTTTTCGCCTCTTCCTTTTCCCCCCCTCCTCCACTTTTAAGTGGGAAGTTATTTCGAAGAGTAATTTGGAAAGAGAAAAAGAGAGAGAGAGAAAAAAAATACCCTAAACGCATAAAAGATTTGCGTAAGATTTGCTTCTCGCGCGCTTTGGGTACCTTCCTTGGCCGTGCTCGCCCCGCGCCTAATCCAGGAACTCAAAGGGTTAACTCCCGCCGCTACTTTCGAAGCACCTGTTTCTTTAGCTTGCAGAAAACCGGCCAGACTCGGCTGGATCGATATTTGCATTTCCGTATAAGGACACTAACCCTAATTCATTTAATAAGGACGGATGGCTATTCCATTAGCAAATTGTGCGCGGAAAAGCATCAACGAGGAAGCGGGTTTCGCAGCTCGGTTTTCGCTTTGTTTGCAACCGCGCGCCTGCGGTGCAGGGCGAACCCGGGTGAGTGGTTTTTGTTCTGACGAGACAGGGTAAAGGCAACCGTCGAGGTTGTGCATTAATATATATATATATATATATTTAACACGTGGGGAGCCCCCCCCCCCCGGGGCCCCACCCCCG
>JANHFL010006360.1:55486-70882 GCA_032468155.1 Oxyrhabdium leporinum | reverse complement strand
GGGGGGGGGGGTGGGAGCAATAATT
The DNA here is from genome assembly GCA_032468155.1 of Oxyrhabdium leporinum. Classification (NCBI taxonomy): domain Eukaryota; kingdom Metazoa; phylum Chordata; class Lepidosauria; order Squamata; family Cyclocoridae; genus Oxyrhabdium; species Oxyrhabdium leporinum. The sequence continues at coordinate 70,857 of JANHFL010006360.1, read as the reverse complement.
GAGTTACCACAGTTTCTGGTGTGCATAGTATAGTGAGGGAGGTGAGGGATTGAAACATACATTAATGTTAAAATCTTGGGTTGATTGCCCATTGCTTTCAGGTTGACATAAAAAATGTCTGAGCTGAATATCAATGAATAAAATGTTCAGGCAATTTTAAGTGATATCCTCTTATTGTTATCATTATTAAAAAGAGGGTTCGTATTTATTTTTTACTGGGGACACAAGATTTTTGTTTTGCCTGGAAATTTGTGAAAATTTAATCATTAACAACCAACCAAATATGCACCCTCTAAACAGATCTCACTATGTTCTGAAGTAACAATAGTAGACAAATACATTTTCACGTATGTTTCTGTGATATAAAGTCTTTGTAAATATTAATATTGAGTCTACATGCTCCCAGTGGCATTGTTTTCACAACTGTTCTATACGAACATTATTAGATATTTTCATTTATTTGTATTTTTTTTAAAAAATAATAAGAAAAGGAAAGATACAAAACATATTTTCATTGTTGAGTCTCTTTTTTATGCTTAGGGATATTTTTTTTTTTGTATGTGTTATCTACGGATATACTGCTATAGTCATACTATGCTTCCTTAGAAATACCCAGCAATGAGAACTATTTGAAATAGGTCTCCGGATACAATTGTGAACATCTCTTTGTATTACTGAGATTATCTGTGCTGTCCTTTTATAATATTTTTTTCCCCAATACAGCAATAGCAAAAAATGTCCTGATTTTGCCTCTAACTTTGATTCCGTGTCTCTAGTTTGATAATCCGACCAAATGAAGAGAGGGAAACCTTACCACTTGAAGAAAATTCTGCTCACTCCTATGCTTTAATTCTTAATTACAGCCATAAGAACATAATAGCCATGTTGGATCAGATCAAAGAACCAATCTGGTCCACGATTCTGTTTCCATAGTAGCCAACCAGCTGCTTCTGGGGCCATCACAAATAGGACATGTGGCCAGTAGTCCCCTCTTGCTAATTCTTAGCAGCTGCTGTTCAGAAGTGCTGCCTCAGATACGAAAAGCATTTCATAGCCATCGTGACTACAGCTATCTTAGTTATTTTATAGTTAGTTTTGACTGCTGTTAAGCAGTTTTTTTAAAAAATATCACTCCCTCTTGTTAAATTGTTCTATTGCTTTCGATGTTTTAATATTAAACATTACATCAATGATGTTTGATTATTGTTGGATTTGAATTATTGTTATTGGCTGAGAGCAACTGAGAAAATCGGATGTCTTAAATTTGACTAATTCCTAAAAAAAAAAAAGAGAGAGAGAGAGGGAGGGAGAATCATTTTTTCATCTTATTGCAGTAAATTTTGTAGTTGAATTTTGGAAAGTTGATGAAATTCTCTTTATCTAATCTGAGTACTGAACAGTATTATGTTCCATTGGATAACACCACGCCCATTAAAAGAGAGAGAGAAAAATAATCCTCATTGTGCAGACACTCCTATGTTGAATTTTCCTGCAAATCATTAGAACAGTAAAATTAATTAAAGCTGATCCTAAGTAATACTTGTGAAATTTGTACAGATTAGCTTTGCTTGATTCAGGGCTTCCAACAATGCTTTAAGAATATTATCCCCAAAAGTTGGACTGAAGTAAAATACAAAAAAATTAATATCCAGAATAATAATCCTAATCCAGGCAGTCACTGCTGTGCCTCAATCTAACATTCTTAAACCAGACATAGTTTACCACTCAGAATAAATCCTAATTGGAATTAGCTCTGCGAGATGAAGCTATCTGTCTAAGAATGGACTCAGCTTCAAAATCTGGTTTCTATAATTGATGATTCATTTTTGAATTTGAACCAGTCTAGTTCTGACAGGTTGTTCATTTTGGATTCTCTTTACTCATGCTATACTTTATTTCAGGTTATCGGTAGATACATTTGATGAACGGCTATCAGTAAGTAGAATTAGAGTAGATGGTTTTGTTATCCTATAGATCTTTTCAACAAACATTTCCATTATCACTGGTCTTTGAATTGGCTCTGTTGACTAAAGATATTTGGAACTGTAATCACCAAAAGAAAAAGGTTTACTGCCTTTCCTGAAAGTAGAACATTCATAAATTAATACAGGAATGTAAGGTTTCCCTTATCAGATTTGTTCAAAACTTTTCTAGTGCAGTTTTTTTTCCCAGCATTGGCCAAATATTCTTATTCCCAAGCAGTTCCCAAGTAAATTGATGATAGTTCTTCTTAGCAGTTTATTCCATGTATCCTAAAACGCTTGTAGCTAATAGGTCATTAAAGCCTACCTCCTACTGAAGTAGTTCATATTGACAATGACAAAATATATGTAAAGTGTATGTAAATTTTCTCTCTCTTTCTTTCAAAATTGGCAGGTGCAGGTGACTTGACTGGTGATCCCGTTGGGTATGTGACTGGAGTTCTGGCTGTGTTGGTACATGCAGGATATTTGGTTGTGATTCAAAAGATGAGCGCAGATAGTGACTACGGGCCTCTGACAGCCCAATATGCCATTGCAGTTTCAGCCACTCCTTTTCTCATCCTATTCACCTTTGTCAGTATGGAAGCCATCAATATCTGGTCATTCCCAGGATGGAAAGATCCCCTCATGACATTCATCTTTTTTGCCTGTGTCTTATTGGGCTGTGCCATGAATTTTACAACCCTTCATTGCACTTACATTAATTCAGCTGTAACCACTAGTTTTGTTGGTGTTGTGAAGAGCATTGCAACCATCACAGTTGGTATGGTAGCGTTCAATGATGTAGAACCCACAAAGCTGTTCATAGCAGGTGTGGTAGTAAACACTGTAGGATCCATCACGTATTGTGTGGTCAAGTTTATTGAGACAAGGAAACAGAGTAATTATGAAGATCTGGAAGAGGAACTTAGAGAAGAAGAGAAGAAAGACTACGACGGAGGTCAACCACCCTTTTCAATGGAGGAGATGCCTAAGGAGGCAGAATCTGGAGATCCAATAATGGAGGAGTCAGCAGAGGAAAACAAACGGCACAGCACAGAAGAGATGGGCAGCACTGGAGAAGAAGGAAATGCTACTGTTGTTCCAGTAGATGGCAGTACTGAAGAACTTAACAGAAACTCACTAAAGAATACCTATCTTGGAATATGGAGGTTAATTAGGGGGGCCAATTACTCAAAGAAAGATTATCTAGTAGAAAATGAAGAGTTACCAAGTCCTTGAAGAGTAATTCTGTAACAAATTCTAATCAAGAATCTATGTCTTTTATTCCTTGTGGTGGGAATATGGACCAACAAATGCTTTCATATATTCATAAAAAAAAGCTTAATGGTTTAATGGGAAAATGTTATCTCATTCTAATGGAACAAAAGCACCAGGTTCATGCTTAGATTCAGTGAATTTTCATTTTTCAGGGTACATGATTTCAGATCAGGACCAATAAAGTAGACATCTCATACTGGAAATCCTAGTTTTATATCCATAGAAGTCAGCTAGATAAGATTTACAGGTTCCTCCATGAATGCTTCTAGAAGCCTTAATATAATTATTCCAAGATGTTTAATGCCATAAACAAAATCTAAAGTTTTTTCTCCCTAAGATAGCGCGAAAGAAGAAAATACTGGTTTTCATGTGAGCTGAATTAAATAAGTGGGGAGATGGAGAAAAAAAATGGCCAGAATGGATGTATGTACATATTATTGAGGATTTGTGGGCTATCCTTACCATAAAAGAATGAAAGTCAAATCATAAGATTCTGCTGAAAAATTCCATACCATCCATATTAAATTCTACCTCTCTAAAATTGATTGAATATTTGCAAATATAAACATGCATAAAGAAGTATATTTATTACCGCAGAGTGTATAGACTACTCTGAGATGCAATGCTTCTGAACTTGAAGGTTGCATCTAGAGCTGTCCTACTAAGTGTATCTAATGCCTTTTAGATCATGGATCTAGAAATCATAATCAGGGCTTGTATCATTGAATTATATATATGGATGGGATTCATATTGTTCTACATGAGATACATTTATCCTTTTGGACTGCATGGACTATCCCCTTTTTCTAGACTGGGCTGCCAAAACAACTGGTGTCTTCACACTCTTATAATAAGAAGGGAAGCCCTGGTTACAAGAAAGAAAAGTATTTACTGTGGTTCAAAATACTAAGCACACAGAATTCTTGATTCTACCATGGTATAGTCAGAACCAGCCTCCCCACCAGGGGGCACTATAGAGAGGTAAGAGGTGGGGGACTTGAGCAGGTATCTTTTCTGCCTCTCTACTGCCACTGTCTGTGGGCTCAGTCTGCCTCCCCTCAACAAACTAATGACCTGATCTAGTTCAGCCAAACCTGAGCAACTTGCAAGTTTAGGAAAAATCAATCTATCCATTTATTGAGCGATTTCCAGAATGAAAGCCGAAGAGTAATCCTGGGTTGCAATTGACTCAAAGGCTCTATCTGGAACTGTTACTGAGCAACAGACAGCTGCTAGAAGTTCTAGTGTAGGGTAGGAATTGGAGGGAGAAAATTCACTGCCTGAATTGGCAGACTTGGTAAAAATAGCCCTAATCGTTCCTGTAACATTTTGTATATCAGAAGGATCATTTGCTTGCCTCTGTAGCACAAAGACCTTTCCGCAGTCAAGCATGGGCAAGCTGGACAGTCAAACACATGCCTCTTCCTTGTGGGCATAAATAGATTTCACAAGTAACTGATTTCACTTTCATAGTCAACACATTCATCCAAAGAGCCCCAATTCAACAAAGCACATTCAGCATGTCTGAATAAGGCTTTCTTCTGGCACTGGTATAGACGATCATGAAAAAAAATGATGTGAATTTTAAAAAACTTTTATTTATCGATTGATCACATTTCTACACCGCCCATCTCACCTGAGTGACTCTGGGTGGTTTAATTTTAATTTGTATTTTAAATGTGTATTGTAAGATCGAAACACCTTTCATGTCCCAGTGTCTTACTTAAGTCACAGTTTCCATTTTAGCTTCTATTTCCCCTTTTAGCTTTTGCTTTCCCTCCTTAAGGTACCCATACATTCAGGTGCTGGTGCTGTGTTTTCGTTTGCTGTGCAAAGAACATTTGGGGATATCTATCGCTTATCTGCAGGCCATCAAGCTCCCAAGAAAACCGACCAGTTAAAGTCCATGAGTACACCATATTCCATTTAAAAATAAATAAATAAATCTCCAATCTGAAGTTCTAGAAGAGAGAGAAAGGATAGATAAAAAAATGGGTTGGTAGTTTTATGCCGCTAAACAGGACATTAAGCTTGAAATCTGTGTGGTGAAGCATAGCATTGGATGAACAAATACTGCAAAGGGGGTGGTGGTGGGGGGAACCATCTAACCTCTTCCATTTTTTTCTGGTCCTTTTTGAAAAAAAAGATAAGTTTCTGTTTTCCTTATGAACCTGAATTGACCTCATACAGTCATTGTCTTCATATTAATTTTAGATTATTTTTTCTCCTGACAACAGTGCTGTGCTTGCTTTTCATGGAACTTTTTTTTTTTTCAATGACCTTAGGGGTTTTTCCTCTTCTTTTTTTTCTTTTTGGTTGAAATGTTCTTGGGTTTGTTTGTTTTTTGGCATTAAAGCAACGTGCTCACCTAGCCTTTCCTGTGGTCACATTCACTCCGCTTGATCATGAGCCACCCTTGTCTTTGTAGAAACTAGCGTGGGTGGCACACTATTCTTTTTCTACATTGGAAAATGGCTTTCTGGAGGATTATGGCTTAGAAAAATCTATTTTTCTACCTATTGGCTAGTAGTATAGAAGCCACATTTAATATTATGGCAGCCCCTGGCAGTTAATTTAAGCAGTAACAAAGGCATGATGGTATCAAAGAGAATTTGTAGGTGAAGTCCACAAACTGGTTTTGAGAACATTTATTGAGGTATTAGTCTGCTCAGATGAGTGAAAAGTTCTCATGCGTGATTTCAGTCAGTAAAAATTAGTATATTTCAACCAAACCAGGTGAAAGGAGACCTAAAGAAGATAAAACCCCATAAGGACTTGAAGATCTTTTATACATGAATATTATTTTCCCTTTGCAGTCTTAAATGTGTAAATATATTAATGCTGTTAATGCAGACATGAAAACAGAAATGTTTCTGACTGAAATATATTTAATATAGTTTTTTAAGTCAACTGCAAACGATTTAATCAATAGGTTTCTTAAGCAATATAGATGTGAAGACTCACTTAAATGTTTCTTTACTGTTTAAGTAGAGAAAAGGGGGGGGGATGACAATGGATCAGGACAAGGGAATTTGTCTCCAGCAAATATCTCCACATTTTGCCTTTTGCCCGTAGATATTTTTTGCTGTCTTCTCTAGGAATTATGGAAGTTGTGGACAAATATGTCTAGAAGGCATCTCTTTACATAATTTTCACAGCTCAGTAGACCATAGCTTGGGGGAATGCAAAAGGTCTCTCTTTTAATCACTGACGTTTCCAGTTCACAGAAACATTAGGAAAGACTTATTTAAGAGTTTGAAATCAGACCAGTGTCTCTCACGTTTTTTTCTCCCCAGAGGATCTTCTGGGTCTATGTCCCAATAACTTGTTCCCCAGGATATCTGTGTTCATGAAGCAATAACTTAAGCGGCGATAGATATGGAAAGTTAGACAAGAATTGGTCTTTCTTAGAACACAATAACAGACAGCACTTCATGTCCAGCAGATAGAATGAGGCCCAGGGCATTCCTGTAAATTGTGGTCTAACTAAAGATTAAAAAGTCTAAAGACTAAACTTCAGGTCCCGGTGACTGACACAAATTGGATCGCGTAACATTATCTCAGAACACATATATTTGCCTTCATTCAATTGGTCTAATTGTCCTGAGAAAATAGCATGGCTGCTATCGTATGTCCAGATTTCCCAAGGTGGGTGCAACTACAGCAGAAGACAGGATGTCCTGATGAATGAATGATGAAGCCCAGGTCACTATCTATATTGTCCACTTAATAATAGCGTTCAAGAATGAGTTTTTTTTTCATCCTGGGATTGCATAGCAAACAGCTCTTCAGGTAACCATATACATAGGCAAAGGATCCCCTGATACCATAAGGTTGGCTTCATTCATGGTCTATTCTAACCCATATTGGTCTGTATGGTTTAATGGTCTGATCTGATATATTACAATCTTGTATGTTACAATGTTTGCGTTATAGATAACCTCTTGCTTTATCATTAACTACATCAATTAACTATGTATTTATTTATGTATATATTTAATAAATCACTTGTCCTGGAATACAAAAGATGCACATCCATTATCTACAGCAAACTGTGTTTCAGGCATGATTTCTTTGTGATCCCTGTAGGGCAGTGCACCCAATGGTCATTCTAGGTTATTTTTTAATGGTGGAGAAGAATTTTAGACTAGCATATATTCTGACTTTATGGTTCATTTCCCTGGCACAGCAGAATGCGTTACAAAGATTTCTTAGCTATCCATTTAAACTTTATGGTAATTTTTCCACCCACTTCATTTTTTAAAATGCTAATAGAAGCACGGCCAAATAATAACAGTATTGGATTCTTTAAAATTGCTGATAAAGTTCTGTACGGTGTCTGCATGTGTGCCTGTTCATTGCTTTACATGGGCACCCAAGAATTCCCTGTTTTAAAAATAGGGATTTGATCAATGCAACCCAGAATTTTCTTTCCAGTGGAGGAGATTGGGTAAAGTAAATATTAAAACTCATCTCATGCTGAGGCATCTTAATTGTACAAACTATAAGAATGTCAATTGAACTGGAGAATGAGAAGGAGAATAATAAAATGTACTGCTTTACAAAAGCTTTAAGCTTTTATATTTGCTGGATGTGGAGTAGGAAAGAGGAAGAACAGTGTGTCTGCGTGTTTGTGCGGCATTGGTTCTACCAACTAAGACTGGTGTGTCAAAGGAAGCTTCTGTATCCAATTAACACGAATGTACCTATTCATTTCTTCTGATGTTGGTTTAGGTTTTATTCAATTGATTCAATGTTTAATGTTCTTTTTCATACGTAGATAGATGTCTGTGGAGATTCTCAATTATCCAGGTCACAGTTGCCTTGGTAAGCAGATAGGCATTTACATTTATACATGTATGCATATGAAGCATTGCTAAATGTTGTGTAATCTTGAGACAATTTTCTCATCAGTTGGCTTGACATGGGACTTGTTTGGAATAAGTTTCACACGTTTTCAGCAATTATATGGAAATAATTATATGGAGATCATAAAGCATTTTGCTTGTATGTGTACACATACGTATACAGAGAAGAAGATGATGATGATCATGCATTGGATGAGCTGTGGTGGCGCAGTGGTTAGAATGCAGTATTGCAGCTTAATTCTGCTGACAGTCAGCAGTTCGATCCTCACCGGCTCAAGGTTGACTCAGCCTTCCATCCTTCTCAGGTTGGTAAAATGAGGTCCCAGATTGTTGGGGGAAATATACTGACTCTATAAGCTGCTTAGAGAGGGCTGTAAAGCGCTATGAAATGGTAGATGTCTAAGTGCTATTGCTATATGCCTCCTCTATTTCTAGTTGTTCGATCATATCGCAATCAATGTTTTCTATACTGTATTTTGAATGGACTTGATATGAAGTGGCTTTGAAGTTGGAAGGTCTGAACCATGTGAAAAAGAACTGCTTTAGTCTTGGAATGATTTTGCTTAGTGTTGTTTGGCAGAAGAACTGTCAATCAGCAACTATTGAGACATTCATTTCTATTAATAACATTGCTGATAGATCATGGTACTCAGAACAGTTTTAAAATTCTTTAATATGCATTCTATATAGTTCACACTCTCTTCTATGGAGTAAAGAGATGATGCTGGTCTTCAGCTTTAGAATGAAGTCACAATGGCCCTTGAAACAAGATCATTCAATGCATGCACCATATTTAGTCTGATAGTTATTATCAGAAATTGAGTGCTTCTCTTTTCCCAATGCCTGCAGAAATAGGCATACAGGGAAAATGGAGGAGAGATAAATTCTGTGTTTGCTGAAACAATAGGTGATTGGTTGTAGTGCACAATGGCATCCTTCAAAATAAACATTAATTTTTGTGTCAATATGCTATTGAGCCGCACCTGCTGTAGTTTCACAAAGCTGGGCATTTACAGAATCCAGACAAGAAAGCCAGCCTTGTGGTTTAAAAAAAAATATACAAAAGGCTTACAGATGTCCATATGTCTGGCGAAATATCCTGCAACCATTGTAGGCACACAGTTTTTGGAAGGAGATAAATAGGGATGGTAGCCACATTTTTCTCAGTTCAAAGAATGCTTGCTATTGCCAGCTCAATGGTCAGAATCCTGTACAGAATTAAGAATGTGGCATCCCAGTGAATAACATTTTGGATGGATTATCCAATGCTTAATTTTCCCCTCTTCTCAGCAGGAAGAAATTAAATATGCCCCTTTAAAATCCAATGGGATTTTATATGGGATGTATGTAAGGACTATCAGTACCTCCATAATGCTCTAATATAATGGCCACCAGAAGCAGAGTCATTTTTGTTCTTTTCTTATTTTCTAGTTCAGGGAAGTGGAAACCGATAATATGGATAGTCCATGAAAGTAGAAAAATTAGCACAAAGCTATGCATCCTAAAATATGAGGCTTTTCTAGCTTGTCATCTATTTAAAAAGTCTATGGACGTAGTCTCCAGATTTAAATGTAGATGATAAAGGCCACATGATTCCAACTCTTTTGAGACCAAGGGTCACCCTTGGGCTTTGAGTGGCTTGCTGAACATTGCACTCTACAACATACTGTGGTCCAAGCCGGACAAAAATGTATTAAATACAATGACTAATTATTATCCTTATGTACTTAGCAGTTTTCTCCATCAATCGCACACCCTTATATTCTAGGGTTGATTTTGGGAAGAGCCTTAGTTTGTTTTTTTTAACAGTTTATTTATACATTTTCTCTTTACATACATAAGTGTTTTGTGAACAGCATATTGTCTGGATCAATTTGCTTACATAATAGTACTTTTCCAGTTCCTAATTTCTACCTCTATGATCCAACCATTGGTAAAACAAGTCCCATGTTTGAAAATATTCTGTATTTTCTTTTTCTTTTATCTTTCATGTCGATCTGTCTATTTCTGCACAGTCAAGTATTTTTTCAATTACATTTTCTTCTGTAGATGTTTCTTCATTTTTCCAGTGCTGTGGAAATACAATTCTTGCCGCTGCCAAAACATGTAATTTTAAATATTTATATTCCCTTTATTATATGATAAAGGGAAGGGCCTTAGTTTTAAGGGTTGTACAGAATTCTGGGGTCACAGACTCTGCGATGCGGAGACAGCGTTATGTAAAATGTACTATTCAATTAGAATCCTGTTGCTCCTATTCTTTTGCTCTAAGTTATTAGTCTCATTAGGCATTTGATGTTGCTGCCTCTGGTTTTTAACTTGAAGCTGCTTCAAGTGTAGGAGAGGGGGAAGCAATCAACCCTGTCCATCAATTAGTTGCTATGTTCATGCTTGGCAAGTTTGCTGGAGGTCATTTGAAAACAAAAGAGTGATTGCAGCAACTGATGTTGAAGTCATCTTTCCCTTCTTCTCCCAATGCAAGCTGTGCATCGTGGTGAGAATGAGACACAAAGACAAACCATACCATATTGCAGGAATGGAATAAGCAAGTGACATTATGGAGATGGTTGACAAATAATTGAATTAAAAACCTCATTATGGTTGGGCCTAGAGATCCTCTGGATCTGTTCTGGAGTCTTTGCTTGCAAATCCAATCCCTTTTGCCTGATATTCATTCATCTTCATGTACCAGGGCAAGTTCAGATGATCAGATGAATCATTTGTTGACCGTTATATGAGCTCTTGAAAGCTAGCCAGGAGGCTTCCATTTCCTTTTGCATTTGTATTTCTTTTATTTTGCTCCTGCTGGATAGAGAATGAATGAATGAATGAATGAATGAATGAATGAATGAATGAATGAGTGCAGTGAGTGAATGCAGTGAGATGATACGAGTTGGTGCCACTGCAGACAACATGCCTACCATTTTCTGTTCATTTTTCACTTATCCATTGGGTGATAAAACCTGAATGGACAGGCTCTCCATTTTCATTTAGCCTTTCTGGGACTTGGTCTTAGTTTTGGAGACAGCGTGAAGTTAGCCAACTGTTTGACATGGTTGAAGTAAGGACTAACAAGTATGTTTAAATGACCTGGAGAACTAATAATTAACAGGCTCAGTAAATCCAGTTTCGCTCACATAACAATCTATGATACTTTTGAACAGTACAGATGGAATAAAATGGCGATGAGTTATCTCCAACTTTGATGTGCTCCCTGTTTTTGGCCATCCATTCTTACATTTATGATAACATAGAATGCTATAGTAACATGCTGCATGATCTTTGCTAAAAAATGTTGTGAACTTCTTCCCTAGTTTATATAATGCCTGGTTTTGCTGTAATTCTACTCCTCTCATGCAGAAGAAAGTCTATTTGTTGAATATCAATTTCAAGGCAATAATCAAAAATATTCTTGCCAGATTGCAGACAAGAGACACTATGTTTTTACTTTTAGAAATCCTGAGTGGGAGGTATTCCTTTAATAGATCAAGGACTCTTAAAAAAAAGTTGGCAAAGAAATATATGACCTCTGGATAAGATTGTCTAATTAGGCAAAATATGCCTTAGATTTAAAAAGTATTTGTATAAAAATACAGAATCTCCTGCAATGAGTTAATTTTTTTCATAGAATTGGAATAGGACTGGCAACATGATGTTAGATTGTAATTCCAAGCACCCTTGTCCCAAAGGTGCTTTTTCAAGAGACAACTGGACTTTCTGGTTTTTTCTTTGGAGACATTTTGCTTCTCATCCAAGAAGCTTCTTCAGCTTCTCCAAAGCTGAAGAAGCTTGTTGAATGAAAAGCAAAACATCCAAGGAAAAAAAACTAGAAAGTCCAGTTGCCTCTTGAAAAAGCACCTTTGGGACAACCATGACCTGGATGACTGAGAATCTTCATAGACATCCAAGCATCCTTCATCACTGGCTTCAACATCCTGAAGATTCCAGGTTGCCCATTGGCCTGTGCAGAGTTACTCCTTTGGAGAGCCACCTTGATTCCGATTGCTAGAGTGATCTGCTTCAAAACATTAGCTTGGCTTGAAACAGAGAGCTGTCTCCAATGAAGATATCAAGGGCAGGTTCCATGTTTTTGGTATTATTTGTGTGCAGACTTAATTAAGGAAATCAGAGCATCAAGTGTACTTAAACCGGGGTGTCAAACTCGTGTCATCGTGGCGTTGTCACGTGACATATCGGGCACTTTTCCCCCCTTCACTAAACCGGGCTGGATGTGGCCAGTGTGTGACGCATCTGGCCCATGGGCCGCAAGTTTGACAGCCCTGACTTAAACAATAACAATTCAGCTGAATTTTCCATTGATTCAAGCATTGGGGATAATTTATTGAGTCCAATTGAACAATTCAGACTGAGTCAGAAAACCATTCAATTTGATTTTCCAATTCAGTTTGAAAGGTTGGTTTGACTGAACTGATTTCAAATCAAACCTCTGAATTAAAGTGTCAGCCTTGGAAACCATAATTGCAAGGCCTCTGCAGCTGCCACATATAGCACATGGGAAATAGGGAGGGGGTTTATTCTCATACACTTAGAGGGGGTTAATAGACATAACAAAATTCCTTCCAAGAGAGTCAAGGACATACCGACCAGCACCTGGAGGAGGAGTGCCAGGAGGAGAGAGGAAGTTGAATCTGAAAGAGGATTGGGGAATGTGACCTTTGACTATGGCGGGGAGGTGGATCTCTGAATTTCTTTTGGGTGGGGAAAAACCTGGAACTTCAGATTCAGGTTTTTCCCAGATGTACCAACATGGTTTTCTCTAATAAATTCTTACTTGGATCTAATCGTGTCTAAGTGCTGAATGGACGAGCGGAACTTTGATGGAACCTTGACATAGTCTTCATCTTACAACCACAATTGGGACCAGACAAGGCTTTGGATAGCTGAAGACTACTGTCATGTCTCCCTTTCTGTGGACGAAACATACCCAAAACCTTAGGAACTTGTATGATTTGGGAGTACTTTTGAAGTAAGATATGTTTTCTCTTCCATAACTTTCCATCTGTCTATAGAGATTCTCATGGTTGTCCCAAGGGTGCTTTTTCAAAAAAAGGCAACTGGACTTTGTTTTTTCCTTGAAGATGTTTCGCTTCTCATTCGAGAAGCTTCTTCAGTTCTGAACAAAGTCCAGTTGCCTTTTGAAAAAGCACCTTTGGGATAACTTTCCATCATTCTGAAGGTTTGCTATCTACACCTTGTGACCAAGTCTAGTTGGGAGCACTTACTGGGAAGGGAGGAAGTTACAGACCAGTGGAAAGTTGATTGTGTAGTGGAAGATAGGATTGTCATATTCTTATCTCCTTTGTAACTAACTTTAAGGGCACCGTGTTCTATCCGTGCAACTTTCACTGACACTCTTCTTTGAAAGGATTCACCATCATAAATTGTCTTTCATCAAGCTAAATAAGAACAGAGAGAAAACCTAGGACACCTTTTCTTCATGGTGCTAAAAAAAAAAGAAGAGATAAAGACGCCTTTGAGTAGAGCTCAGTTTCTGATTGCATGATTGAGGGATTCTTGGCAGCATTATAAAAGTGGTTTGCCATTGTACTCTTAGTGCCATTTTTACATAACATTAAAATATAAAAAGGGAAGATTTGATATTTTTTTTGCTACCTATTTTTAGTCATAGGCAGAGCGATAGCACTCATATAAAAAGATTGATGAAATGGTGGAAGATATTTAGAAAATGGCTAGCGATACATAGAAGAAAGATGTATTCTATCGCATTTTAAAATATGAGGTTAGAGGATTGCATGGCATCCTGTATTTTTGAACTCAGCATATCGGATGTTAGCTTCCCTCATCCTCATATCGAATTTCCAAACCAGGAATTACGAATTAGGAATTTCTCATTTTAATATAAACTGTTCATATTTTCAGATAAAGCCTTTGTTCTTAATTGAATAGCCTCAAGTGGAAGTAATATACATGTTCATTTATCTTCTTTGGTTATTGATATAAAATTACTGAAAGCTAAGTTTTTCAGCCGATCTTGTCTTTAGTACTTGGGCATGCGATGCTATTTATTTCCAAGAATAAGACAAAAAGGAAATCATTAATGAGGTTACTTGTTTGTATTCCAGGCTGAATAGTGTCAATATCTTTCCCCCTGAAATATGATCTTAATTTCGTTGTACTGAAACCCTGATTGTGTTTTACAGTCAATTAGCTTTTAGTGTAGTTGCTGCTTGCTGCATAAACTAGCAGATTGCCTTGACTGTTGACCAATGTGAGAAGAAATGGATTGAGTTTTATGCAGTGATTTTCACATTGTGGTCTGAGATGTTCCCCTCCTATCTGTGCTTCATGTCAACTGGGCAGAATCTGCTCACTGCTTTGCAGCCTATTTCTCCATTTCTGCCTGATAGGCCTTTAGGCCACCATAGAGGTGGAACTCTTGCTTCACAATCAGGAGGCTGTGAGTTCAATGCTAGGTAGTGGCAGATATTTCTCTGGATCCAAAGAGAAAATATCTGCTATGACCTTTGCATAGGCATCAGGAAGGGCATCCAGCTAGTAAACACTCAGCTCCATTCAGTTGCCCAGACTCCACCCTCATGTTAAAAAGAAAAAAAAAGCATGTCTCTAGTTACCGATTGTTAGTATGTGTGTATTATGATTCAGTAGTGATCAAACAACTGAAAAGGCAATGTGTGAGTAGGATATACAGTGATGGATTTCTATAAATGGGATTCCATTGGGCTGAACAGCCATTTGTCTCTAGATGTCTGAGTCAGATCTATGAAGCTTTGTCAAAGATGCTATGAAAGTTGAAATATAAGGCATGCAGTTCATAAAACAATTCATAAATACAAGCTAAATGTGATATGATTTCTGTTTCTTAAGGAAGTTCTGTAGGGAAATCAATTGAGAATATATTAGCTGGGAAAGAAATTCTCAAAATGTTACTAAATATGTTGAGCTGCAAATATGCAAGAATGTTAAATTTCAACCATCTCTTCCTTTCACCTGAAAAGCAAGATGATATTCACTTAGTGGTATCTAATTTCCCTAACATCTCCATTTCATTTATCCTTCAAATTTCCTCTCTAATGGTATTGTCAGTCCTAATCTTGTACAGAGAAGTATGGAGTTCCTGTTATGAAGACAAGACAATTATTTGTTGTAGTAAAAGTATTAAAGTTAATGGAATAGTTCCTGAGATACATCTTTCTTTCTTTCTTTCTTTCTTTCTTTCTTTCTTTCTTTCTTTCTTTCTTTCTTTCTTTCTTTCTTTCTT
>JANHFL010006360.1:0-10016 GCA_032468155.1 Oxyrhabdium leporinum | reverse complement strand
CATCTTCAGTGCTAGTGATGATGAAGTTACCTAGTTTGGGTAATGAAATGTCTTCAAGAAAACAATAAAGCTCAGAGAGCACCAAGGACCCCCGCAATAAGAACACAATCAAAACCAACTGAGACAGAATTTCCTTGTTGGTCTATCTGGTTTATTTTTTACCTTCAACTTTTCAGTAACACATGTTTAGGCATGCCTACTCCAACTGGTACCCCTCCAAATTGTTTCATTACATTGATCATCCTTCCAAATCAGCATTGACCATTGTGGCTAGACAAGAGTCTGACACAACCAGAGAGGTAACCAGTTTGGGTAGGCTGACTTATATAAGAAAAGCTTTAATAACTTCCCTTCAATTAATTTGAATGTATTTAGAAAATTCAGTATACTGAGCAGGATCTAAAAAAAAAAAACCAACCTGAGAAAGTTTCTCTATGAGTCAAAAGTCATTTATACTGGTTTTCATAATCAATTTGCCGTTGAATGCATACCATTCAAAGCCAACCTGGCTTTGAAACTGCAGGGTGATTCAAAAGCAGTTCCTGATGAAGTATGAGGATTTTTTTTAATCAAAGAGAGAGAGAAAAATGAAGCTACTAGAATAGTCCAGGCTTCTCACTGAATCTACATATTGCAATCAATACCTTTAGCAACTGTAAAAAAAAAACAACTTTATGAATCTTGGGCTATCAGGAAGCATGCCTTCAAAGCTCAGTGCAATGAGTTTAGTTCTATAAGCACAGTCTGATCAATGAAATACTTGTTCTGTATACAAGCAAGGTTATTTCTATAATCAGAAGCAGTAACACAAGTGATCCTGAATGCCATTGCATTTCTATTCATGCTAAATGCGCACTGGTTTTCCTTTGATGACAAGTATATGCTAGCAGGATCCAATCTGGGTCAGTCACTGGAACCAGAAGTTTAGTCTTTGTAACTTTTGGAACCTGTGCTGGAGCCCATTCTCAGGGAACTTTTCTCTCACCCGAATGGAGTTCCCTGAGGATGGGCTCCAGCACCAAAAGCTCAGAAGACTAACCCTCTGGTCCCAGTGACTGACCCAGATGGATCCTGCAGCATTATTTATATTTGCCTTCGTTCATAAGTATATTCCAGAATAAAAACACGTTTCTGAAACAACATGGTAGACTTTAATTTTGCCCTGTCTCTGTTCTAGGATGCACACTAAGAGACATTGCTATTACATGCAAAGATTGGGATGGGTGCATGCAAGCACAGAAGGCACAAGTGGTATCTCTGTGCTAAATAAGACAGAGATACAAGTTGTATTGAACAAGGATTTTGAGATATTTAATCTCTGTATTGTTTTGATTAATACAATGGCATTCTGCAGGGGAAAATGGAAGTGTGTATCCATCTGTTTCCCATGGAGCTTCTGTTTTCAACCTCAACAACTTTGGAGAAACAGACCAAAACCAGAATTTTATTGGATCCCAATTGCAGCAGACGCAAATTAATATCTTCTATCCAGGAAGATTAAAAAAAAAATCTGTTTTGAATCACCTGCTTTTTCTTATTTAATGATCTGGCATTCAGCAAGTCAGATATATACACCCCTAACTAATAGCAAAAGTGCAGCAGCATCTTATTTCATAAACGGCAGTCCCAGAGACACCACAACAGCCTTAGAACAATGCAGTCAGGGACACGCATTTAACTATTCTTCCATGGCTTCCCCTTAGGTGTTATGTAAATAACAACAACAACAACAACAACAACATCCAAACTCCTCTCTGAACCTGCTGTTTACAGTTTGAAAGAGGCTTTCTTCTGCAGCAGTGGGAGTTTTCTTGATCATTCAGCAATTAATGGAATATTTAGTTTGTATTTCAAAGAATGTAATGGAACTGCCGTGCACATAAAAGTTATTATATCAAAAACCTGAGCTGAACCTTAACTGTAACATATTCAGTCTTTGTTCCTAATCACCATCTGCTTTCATTTATTTCTATAGAACAGGGGTGTCAAACTTGCGTCGTCGCAGCAGTGTCACGTGACGTATCACGACTTCTTTGCCCTTTGCCAAACCGTGCGTGGACGTGGCCTGCGTGTGACACATCTGGCCCGCAGACCGCAAGTTTGACAGCCCTGCTATAGAACAATCCTCGGGCTGTGTTTAGACCAGTTCCTCTTTCGCCAATTTTGCGTATTCCAATATGTATCTGTTGCATGAAATCAGTGGTGACTGACATGGGTTGAAATCACAAATATCTAACGCCAGTGGCTGTCCTTCTGCATCCCACAACACAGTTATGAACATATATTAGTTGTCCTTACTGTCTGTAAATGGATTGAACCTGGGTGATTCGGCCCAGACAGAACAATTTCCGTTTAGAGAGACTTTTACTCTGGCATGATATTGTTCTTTGTGGTTGTACGTCCCATGTGAGAGGTCACACCAGGTCTGATTGATATTCTTACATTTGGGATACTTAATCCATTTATCTGTGCCATATCTGAATATCAAAAGGTAAAAAGAAAAAGAGACAAAATTAGCACTTCTACAACTAATCCTTCGTTGGGATTAAACTCTGGGGAGGCAAGAAAGAGAGAGTTTTGAAAGATCTCTTGGTTGTTTAAATATTAAATGTCTGTTTTGGAATATTAGAAACTGCATTTGGGGAATCTCTTCCCCCAAAAAGTGCAGTGGGGCATGGTAAGGGGTAGCTGTGTCAAAAATTGCACAATAATTTCTGCTGCTAGAATTACCTGCTGATGAGTTTTGTGTGGGCCGAGTCTGCAATTCTTTAAAGGAGCTATATCTTTTCCTGGGATCCCTGACTGACTGTAGACAATCCTGGGAAAAGTCAGGGCTGGTTTGAGGAGTTGCTATGAGTGCTACATTCATGATACACCTGTTGCACAAAGTGCACTTTTAGAATCCAGCCTGAAGTGTGGCAGAATCTTACTATTCAATGATGTTCCCATACATTTTTAAAAAACAAAAAAAACAAAAAGTTATCTTATGTTCCCTTCTTATGAAACACTATGACATAACAAATCCCCTTCCAGCTAACTCTGAAATAAATAATTTATTTCTTAATTAGTTACTAATAAGGAGGGGTGTTTTGATGAAATAGCAAAAATAAGTTGTAAGGACAAATTTTCCAGGGGCTCAGAACTGTTTAAAAAATCCAGTGTTATCCTTGGGAAGCAGGTGACTTTTTCACATCCAGGACTGCATTTTTCAACATACTCTATTGAGAGCTTCAGCAAGCAGTAAATAGGCATGAGTAGAAATACCCAATAACGCTATGCTATGAGCATTTTCTTCTTAATACTCTCCCAGGCAGCCAGTTGCAGAAGAAGAGATATTTCTCAATGGAAGACTGAATAAACCTCTGATGTAGAAATTTGAAAATTAACCTTAGAACCACAAGAGGTGCCTTCCTCCTTTATAGCCTTCAGCCAATTATTAAAACAAGCAGAATGAAGCATTTGTACATGGAAATAGCTGACTTTTACAATATACACAGGGTAAAACCCAATAGCCAACATACATCAAATACTTCACTTTATAATTTAATTTGTTCTCCGCTATTCCTTCTGGTGGCAACCAATGCAGGATGTTCTTCATGTTTCTGGAGATAAAATTGACATTCCGTGGGCTGGGCAAAAGACAATGTGAAGCTATTAGGAAAGAAAACAAATGACACAAATGAACAATTAGATCATGATCCACACATAAAAAAATTGGGGAGAATTAAAACAAAATAGATGGAAGGGCTTTGGCATAATGAACATTCTTGAGTGGACCAGAAGTTGTTGCAGGAAAGTTGTTCCATCTCCCTTCTTAGGCACTGAAAAATAGAGGTTGCTTTTTGCTGTCATATAGTATTTTCACATGCAAAAAACAATCCTGAAATTTTAATAGAGATAGTTTGGTCTAGTGGTTAAGGTTATTATTGTGAGGAAACAGGATGAAGGTGTGTTAAATATATTTGACGCTTTGAGTTATTTGTAAAAATAAAAAAGGCAGAATACAAATAAATAACATAAAAATAATATCTATTTCCATTTTTAATGCTAGTGTAGATAGCTTGTTTTAATTATAAGGATATAATTTCAAAAGATTGAAGTTAAAAACAATCATTGGGTTTATATTTTACTGACCGTATTTACAATATATGGTTGAAAATTTAGTAGAGTGTCACGTTTTGTGGGCATTTTTTTGGAAAGTTCTTATTTATATTTCCACTAAGTTTCTGGCAATTCCTGGGGTCGATATACAGTATAAAAGTGTTTTGTTTCTGGGACAACAAAGAGATGGGCCTTTATGGGCCTATTTGCTTGCAGATTGGATTATGATGATGAGGCGCATTGAATACTTAACTTTGGAAGAACTCTATAGGAACAGATAGTCCTCCCTTATCAATCCCTTGTTCAGCCATCATTGGAAGTTACTACAGGCTGAAAAAAAACACTTTATGGCCAATTTAACCACCTTTGCAGCATCCTTCAGTCACGTGAGAGTAAACTGTTTGGCTAGCATAACCATGGCTCCCAGCCCTGGCCTGCAGTGCAAACACATTGCTTTCAATGTGTGCAAAACAATGAGCAGGCACTTGAGCATTGCCAAGAGTAGGGAGGTGATTAGGAAGCAACCAAACACATGAAAAGTATAAAACTGAGTAGTCTTATTTCTTCTGGCTCGAAAATACAGTGGTGGTCACATGATTTTCCACTCCATGACTGCTTCACTTAGCAGTGGTGTTGAGGTTCCAATTAAGGTTATTAACGAAGGACCATCTATAGTCCTTGGTTATTAGTTGCTCTTTCAACAACTATTCACAGTTACAATGGTGCTGAAAGAGGAGATGTAAGACCTGTCCAGTCACATGATCCCAGTTGGGTGCTTGGCAATTGGCATGCATTTATGATGGTGTGCCATGGTGGCGCAGTGGTTAGAATATAGTACTGCAGGCTACTTCTGCTGCCTGCTGGCTTCCTGCAATTTGGTAGTTCAAATCTCACCAGGCTCAGGGTTGACTCAGCCTTTCATCCTTCCAAGGTCGGTAAAATGAGGACAAAGACTGTTGAGTGCAATATACTGACTCTGTAAACTGCTTAGAGAGGGCTGTAAAGTGCTATGAAGCGGTATATAAGTCTAAGTGCTATTGCTATTGCTATGGTCACAGCATCCTGTGGTCACATGATTGCCATTTATGACTTTCATAACCAGCTTCCAACAAAGTCAATGGGGAAGCTGGTTGGAAGTCACCAGTTGTAGTCATGTGATGTCATACATAATGACCATAAGTGATTCATTTCACAACTGCAGCTGGGACTGATATCATAAGTTGAGCATGGTCACATGATGATTCACTTTATAATTGTGTCACTTAGCAATGGCAAGGGAAGACTACCTATACTTGAATTTGAAAGTTACTTGACTGATATGATTTGGTCTTGTAAATTACTGACAAAATTTGGGAATAATATTTTAATTACTTAAGTACATTTATGAAGTTTTTTTATTAAAGATGTTACCGTTATGTTAAATTATGTTCCAAAACTTTGGGTTTTGATTATTTTGGGGCAGTTATAATTATATCATGTCTGGGCTATTGCTAAGAGAATTATTTTGAGAAATTGGAAAGGTAGTATTATTCCTGTTATTAAGGAGTAGATTCAAGAGATGTGTAATTTATCTATCTTTGAAAAGGCAATTCTATCTACTGTACTAATAAAAATGACACTAAACAGTTATTATTTATTTTATTTTATTTAGATAGGTTTAAGTATGTTTTGAAATGTTAGGATAGTTATAGCTGGTTTATTTACCTTGTTTTGTTAAGTTTGTCATTTTTTGTTTTTTTAAATCAGTTTTCCATTTTGGCAATTTTTTTCTTATAAAACTTTTAAAGATAAATAAGCTTAATTGAAATAAAAGACTGAGGTTCTGTTTCAAGTCTGTGTTTATTTGTACTGTATGTGTGCAAACAATCATTGTGTTCATCTGGTTATAGAATTAACCACATTTTTAATTTGCATAAAACAGTAAACCATAAAATAACCAAACCAGCTGGATTCATAATTGAGATTAGTGATTAAATTTAACCAATATTAAAGTTAAGCCATTAGGTTCATTATAACTTTGATCAAATGTCTGTGAGAATTCAGTACATAATGCAGAATTCTATGCAGCTTATTTTAACCATAGTATACACGGTAACTTTGCCACTGTTATTTTTATGTAGGCCCATCGTAATATGGAGTTATCTTTATCATTCTTTTAAAAAAGCATTTCCAACCTAATTGCATTGGTATGTCACTTTTTCTACAAGAAAATCAAGATAGTATATGTGGATTTCTCACAGGATTTCTAGGAGAACAATTTGTTCAAAATCTGCCAGGATGCTTCATTGCTGAATGAAGATTTGGATCTGAGTCTTAGTGCAACCATCTAACAGCTCACTGCAATAGCTGGTACTTAGATCTATGAAAACTGCAGGGCGGAGGACGCACCCATCCCTAGAAATAACTTCAAAGCAACAGCAGAGCTGTTTTTTCTAAAGAGTGAGCTGTCCAACAATGAGAGAAATCTTGAAGAATCACCAGACAATTTGAAAGCTCACATGGGAAAACAGCCTAGCCTTTTCTAAGCCTTTCTAATACCTGTCTGATCGGGTTTAGCTACCTGTTAAAACCGTGCACATTTTCCTTAAGCCTATTTAAGACTTGCACGTTTTTTGTATAAACAGTACCACTTTAAAAAGTGAGCTTAGTTGCCATTCACCCTCGCCAGTGATTCGTTCACTCTGCAAGTACTCAGAGGTATCCATTTCCTAATATTGCAGATAATAGATTTAAAGCAGATTCCAAGACCCAACTATGATCCATTATTGCTGACGGACGCCTTTTTTTTTTTAAAATAATAATAATTATCATCTCCATCTATCAACACATCCGTAGCTCTCAGCAAAACGTGCCAGGAGCAGAAGCGGCTCAACGCTTCAGGTTTAAGCCCAAACCTAAGAGGAAACTGCCCCCGGCGGCCTCCGGCATTTCCCCGGTCACCTACCTGCCGCCTCTGGAGGAGGCGCGGGGAAGATCAGCCGGAGTAGGAGGAACCAGAGAGCTGACGCCGCGGGGTCACTCATTGAGAAGGGACAGCGCCTGTGCGTTGCATGATGCTCGTCTCCGTCACCTTCTCCTCAATTCGGTCGGACTCAGAGGGCGACAGCAGCGGCGACCCCGACGGGCCAAGCGGGGATCTTCCGGTTTTCCCAGGGCTGACACTCTTAGCGACTCCTGCCTGGCCGAGCTTTTGGCTCGTTCCCCCGGGAGAGGGAGCGACGCGCAGCGAACCTGTCGTGGTGGACTTCGCGCTTCGCGTGCTTTCCAGGGCTCGGGCTACTTGCTTGCAAGTTGCGCTCCCGCGCCTGGTTCCCGAATCCAAGTAGTCGGAAGCCACGCCTGCTTAAACTGAATACTGGCGAGGTGGGAACTGGGTAGATCGGGGTTAAAACGCCCTCCACCGGAATGCTAGCCCCGTGTAGGGCCTGGCTGGGGTTTAAATTTTTTTGGAGGGGCAGACAGTCTAATTACAGGGCTAAGATGCTGAAAAATCTCGTCAGAAACTAAGCTCTTGTTTCATCTTTTCTCTCCCCCCGCCCACTTTTCACCAAGGGCGATAAAATTTGACACAGAATTTTCTTCCAGAAAGTTGTCTCATTGACTGATTGATTTTGGTTAAGTCTTCACGGTATTTACCGTAGCGTTATGAAATCTGCGTGTTTCCAAATTGCTCTGTGTGTGGGCGTTGGGAAGCTGTGAAGTGCCACAGCTTTACAGAAACCACAGAGAAGTCGGGTTCTGTTTTTCCAAATGTTTTTCTCATCTTTGTAGGAGAATGCACGTGGAACATAAAGCCACAGTTCTTGGCACTGGTGCAAAATCCTGTGGCAGTCTGTAATTTTAGTGATAAGTACAGTACTACTGAACACCAGCATTTCTGCCAGAAGGATCATGCCAATTCTTGTTTCCTGTTACACAGTCTTAAGAAGTGGTATTTTACTCGGTTAACCATTTGGATTAATTGAAGAAAAACATTTCCGTTGCATGAAAAGGCATTCGCCATTTATGGGACAGAAGAACTTTTACTTACTTTGAAAAAAATGTTCAAAACCTGGAGCTTTAGAACCAAGGCATCTCTTCCTGGGGTTTTAACAAGAAGAAGATGCATCTTAATGTTGTTGTCTGCTGTGCCACCATCATCTAAAAATAAATAATTATTTTATATTCATTTCATGAATATCGAATTGATTTACTTAACAATGACAATCAGCTGTGAGATTGTTCCACATTTCTTTATAATGCAACCCCTACATAAGATTATACAGAATCATAAAATTCCACTGAGTTCAATTCATTTCCAGGAAATTGTATACAGAACTGCAGGAATCCTATAGAAAAGTCTCTCTGTTTCTTACTAGGCACATATAGGGTTATGCTGCTAATCACGTGAAATCAATAGCCGCAAGGCCAGCAACATTGGCTTCTTGCACTGACTCATTTTGTACAAGTTGAGGCATCACTTCTATGGTTCTCATCCTTTGGGGTGTGTCAGTTGCTTATTATCATCGGCCAATGTGTTGGCACACAGCAACTGGTCTATCGGTGAAAAATGAGTATAGAATTTTGTTGTTCACATTCTGAGGCTGGATTCACCCATTGCACTAAAACATAAAGCTTACACATTGCCATGGTGTTTTGGGAGGCAAAAGTCTAGCAAGCTGGCAAATAAAAACGGGATTACTTTATTAGAATACTGGGCAATCCTATGTGACTGATCTGCAAGTGTCTGTGTAGATAAAATTTGGTGAATTTATTCTGGCAAGGATGTTCCAGTTGATCATTTCAAAATTGGCACTGCTGATTTAATTCATCTTCAGAACCTCCTCACACTTAGTGGATATTTGAAAAGGTGAAACTGATTCTGAGTTTATATAGTGGGCTAAAGCATGGTTTATGGCCTAAATGATAATTTACTCACACCAAGATGTAAAGATTGATGTACCAGTGCTAAAGACAGATTCACACAAGGGTATCAAACTGGCAGCCGGATGCGTCACATGCAGGCCACTCCCACCCCAGCTCCGCGAAGGGAAAAAACATCACGAAATGTCATGTGATGGCAACATGATGCTGCGAGTTTGACACTCGTGCTCTAAACTGAAGCCAAACCAGCCATAATAGCTTAATAAGATGGGTAGACTCAACTTCTTTCACTCTTGATCTTTATTGATCCAAATGTTTTAATTCAGCTAGCTAAGGGCTAAAAATGTTAGAGGAAGCTGAGGTTAACTGCAAATAAGACTGAAAGATCTTCAGACTGTTCTAAAGTTGGCAAGTATCTCTGGATCTCCATATGATAGATATCCTAAAATACTTTTTCATGGTATTACTTATCCATCAAACGTTCCTTACTCTGTACCCTTCATGTAATCATATTTATGTAGCTGCCCATCTCATAGATCATGACTCTGAGGGGGTCTCAATAAAAAACATGGTGACCTAATCTCAGACTTTCCATTCCAGACTGGATTCCTAAAGAAAAATGTGGAGTTGGCTATTATGGATTGGAGTACGTTTAAACAGAAAACTGCCTAGTTGTATGAAATTTTTGTTAAGGGCAATATGAGAGCTATTCGACAGAATATATCAATTAATGTAAAAACAAAATAACCTTTGTCCTTAGACACTGTCTATGTGAAAAAGACATACAGTGAAAAAAAAGACTTGGTTATGATTATAATTGAATTTTATTTCTTTTATTATTTTATGTATATGTCAATTCAACTTGATATGTGTGTACCTGTTATAAGAGATACTGGTTCCTTCTCCTAAATTAAAGTTATTTGAAAAATGTGAACACAATTGATGAATACAATCAAGGTTTGGAATCTATATTTACAAGGAAGTTTCCAAACTGCCACATTTTAGTGCCTGGGAAATTGGAAGGGGGGATTTCATAGTGGAGTAGATTAGTA
>JANHFL010006359.1:0-19843 GCA_032468155.1 Oxyrhabdium leporinum | reverse complement strand
TTTTTTCGTCCTTCCCCTCTTTCCTTATTTTTCCTTCCTTGCTCTCTTCCCATCTGCCCTTCTTTTTCTTTGTCTTTCGTCTTTCCCTTTCTCCTTTCCTGTCCCTTCTCGCATGCTCAAATGCAAAAGGGGTAACATTTCTCCTTTTGTTTCATTTTTAGTTCGTTTTCATGGCTCTCTGCCAGCAAAAACAGAGCTCGTGGGCGGGGGACGGACACTGGCAGAGGCACCACAGGCTGGTCCTTTGCTGTTTCCAGGCCCCATGAGTCGGATCTAAGCACCCCGCGGGCTGGATCTGGCCCACGGGTCTTGAGTTTCACACCTCTGACATAGACTGTCACAGAGCAGAGAGGATCCGTCTATTCTCCAAAGCCCCTGAGGGCAGGACGAGAAGCAACGAGTGGAAACTAATCAAGGAGAGAAGCAACCTAGAACTAGGGAGAAATTTCCTGACAGGGAGAACAATCAACCCATGGAACAGCTTGCGTCCTGAAGTTGTGGGTTCTGCATCACTGGGGATTTTCAAGTAGAGATTTGCCATTTGACTGGGATGGTGTAAGGTCTCCTGCCTTCAACAGGAGGTTAGACTAGAAGACCTTCCAGTCCCTTCCAGTGCTTTTTGATTCTATGTTCTATGCTTTCTACGTTGGATTCATAGTGTTAGCTTGGGTTAAAAAAAGACTCCCAGATGTTACAAGATTTATTATTTGAATACACGCTCATGTATACCAATGTGTCAAGACTCAGCAGGTCGTTTTCATGGACTGTTCTAGAAGATTGATTTGTCTGTGCAAGGAGGACCCAGAGCCTTTCCAGTGATAGTCTCAACATTGCACGCTCCATACTAATGAGTTATGTATGGCTTCAACTTTGCCTGTGTTTAAACTAATATTACTTATTTCATGATGCTTTTCCTTGTACTCGGTCTTTTCATCTTGCAATGTTAACATTAAAGAATAATTTAATGGCTTAGTGCTTTTATTTATTATCTCTGCTCTTTTATCTCTCTGTCTCTAACTATAATTTACAACAATCCATGATTGGTCAAAGTGCAGCTTTGTGATATATCAGACGTTTTAGCAAAGCAACATTCTGTCCGGATGCAAAACTGCTTCATCAAAATACAGCAAATATTATGCAAAACCCTACTGTCTTGGGAAATGAGTTCCATATCATGGTAGACTTCTATCTAATAAATCTTCATTCTCCAAGAAGCTGTAAAGCTGAAGTAGAAGCCTTCAAAAAAGTTCATACTTCTCACAAACCATTAAATTTTACCAAACTTGTGAATCTCAAGCACGTCCGTAATTGATGGATCTAAAAATTTTGAGAGAAGGACAAAAATATTCTGTTTAAGTAGGAATGGGCAGATACAACTGCAATGCTAATTTGTTATTAAAGTTCTGAAAAAGGACTGTGTTCCCTTGCTATTAAAATTTCAGATGCGTTCTTGCAACTGTCATGATTTATGGCTCAGATTCCTTACATGGCTATTAAAAATACTCGGAAATATATTATTCCTAACTAAAGTGGCCCCTTTTATTACCTGTCGCAGATCAGACATGCATAATCTGAGGGCCACAGTTAGCTCCGGAAAGCTTTAGGTGTGGCTCCAAAATTTATTACCGGGCTGTAATTTTTAGCATGACAAAAGACGGAAAATGTTACATTTTTTGGAGAGACATCCTAGTCAGTGTATTTCATTTTCACTGGATTTAAATGCAAATGTGAACTTTCCTTCACTAGGAGAGTTCAGACAGGCTATCTGTTCAAGATGTTGTAGAAGTGGATTCCTGCACTGGGCAGAGGATTAAATCTAGATCATCCTCCAGGTCTCTTCTAACCCTTACATATTATAGAATTACAGAATACAGAGTTGGAGGGGAACTTGGAGGTCTTCTAGTCCAACCCCGGCAAAAGCAGGAGATCCTATACCATTCTGGACAAATGGCTTTCCAGTCTCTTCTTGAAAATCTCCAGTGATGGAGCATCCACAACTTCTGAAGGCAAGCCATTCCACGGGTTAATTGTTTTCACTGTCAGGAAATTTCTCCCTAGTTCTAGGTTGCTTCTCTCCTTGATTAGTTTCCACCCTTACTTCTTGTCCTGCCTTCAGTGATTTGGAGACCCTATCCTCTCTGTGAGAGCCCCTCAAATATTGGAAGACTGTTATCATGTCACTCCTAGTCTTTCTTTTCATTAGACTAAGGACCTGCTGGCTGGGGAATTCTGGGAACAGATGTCTGCCCATTTTAAATCTTGCCAAAATTAAGAAACACATTCCTAATGAGACACACTTCTTTCTGTAGGGTAATCTGATTCAAAAAACAACCTGGACAAAGATGACTTCCTAAATTCTAAGTTAAGGTAGATCCTTCTATCTTGATCAACAAGCTGAAAGAGCTGCTTGAAAGGTATATTTTCGCTTTGCTGGAGAGCGAGACAAACAGTAGGTGCTTACATTGGGTCTATCTGTAGATCTTTTCTGTCCTAAACATGAGTGATCAACTCAAGTTGGGCTTATCTTTGAGAGGACAGCAGAAATCTTATGTCAAGTGATTTTGGGAAGAAAAGAACCCACTACAAGTCCATCCGTGACAAATGGATGCTGCACCAGATTTATTTTTGTAGGTCCAACTTCAATTTGATGTGGTTCGAACAGTTAATGTGACTAACATTCTATCAATTTTTTTCCCTCAGAGGAACCTGTAATTAAGTGATGACTGACTTGATCTAAAAGGGTTTATTTAGGAGCAAACTCCTTAAAGATGAACAAGATCATTTTAAGCAACATTTTCAATTCAAAACCAGACACCTTACATTAGTTAGGTCACAATGTCAAAGTAAATCTAGTTTTTTCCTTGGTTTGTCAATTGGAATTGCACTGTTGAACCACAGTGTTGTAAGTGTGGTGGAATGCAGCCCAGGCTGGCAGGAGGGAGGGGCTGCGTCCAGAGGGCAAAGAGACAGTGGAGTTTTGAATGTCTGGTGGCCAGGAAGAGAGCAAGGTCGGATCCTTCCTAGCAGCTCACAGAATATATCTATACTTATGCAGTCTATTGCTTTAGTCTGGCAAAATTAATATCAGGCCCAAAGGACCAAGAACCATACGTGAGTTACTTCTGAGCAGTTCCTTGATTGTTGTTTACCTGTAGAAAAGAATCTTGCCAGACTAAAGCAATTACTATGTTTCCCTGAAAATAAAACTCAACCGGAAAATAAGATCCTAGCATGGTTTTTCCAGGATGCTCGTAATATAAGGCCTACCCCAAAATTAAGCCCAAGTTAAGATCGTCAGCCAGACGGATGCATTTTAGTGCTGTATTTCCCTGAAAATAAGACCTAATTGGAAAATAAGTCCTACTCTGTCTTTTGGAGCAAAAATTAATATAAGATCCGGTCTTATCTTTGGAGGAACACAGTATCTGTGTAAGTACAGATATGCTCTGTTAACTGCTAGGGAGGGTCTGTCTTTGCCCTCTTCCTGTCTACCAGGCATCCCAAGCTCCATTGTCTCTTTGTCCTCTGGGAAAGCAGCCCCTTCCTCCTGCATCTGTAGACTACATTCCAACACGGTAAGTTATTAAAATGTTTTCATTGACTACTTTCTCTGGTGAATGAATTAAACACCAAAACTCTTGTTCTTCTGGGTTTTACTTGTTTGATTTTTGTTACAGGTCATCTTACAACCGAGCCCAAAATTTCTGTTGCTAGGTGAAACATTTGTTAAATGAGTTTTGCCCCATTTTACAATCTTTCTGGCCACAGTTATGAAGTGAATCACTGCAGTTGCTAAATTGGTCAAATTGTTGTGAAGTGAATCTGGTTTCCCCATTGACTTTGCTGGTCAGAAGGTCACAAAAGGGGATCCTTGGACACTGCGCGTAAATTGCCAAATGTCTGAATTTTGATCACATTACTATGTGGATGCTACAATAGTCGTAAGTATGAAAACTGGTCATAAATCACTTCATATGCCCTTCTAACTTTCAACAGTTGCAGAAGGAACTGTTGTAAGTCAAGGGCTACCTGTATTGTTAGAAATAATTTTTCTTAAACTGCCTATCTTGAGATGATACAAATCTTGGGAGCCAATTTACATCTGAAATAAACCAGGCTGAAGAAACGTGATTAAAAGAGATGGCGAGAGAAATATACCATCTTAATTTCAACTTGGGAGGAAAAAAAAAAGGGGCTTTATGTTAATCCCAAATAAAATATTGAACTGCCTCCTCCTCCTCCGTCTCTTTCTTTTCTCATATTTTTTCTTCAGAAAAATATGTATCATTTTGTATGCTTGCCCATTATGATAAATTGCAACACCAATTGTCTTTAATTAGAACATGAATATTTGATGGAAATCCTGCTGGCTGTATCAACATTTCAAAGGGAAAGCAGGGACGCTCAACAGATTGAAATCAAGAAAAAAGAATTTGACTTAATGAGATAATTAGCCCCGCTCCAGACTTTGAAAAATAAGTTAGATTCTTCTAAGAAATCAGACATCGTTTCCTGAAAAGAGAAAATTAAGCGTTTGGTCTCCTATTAAATGTTCCACATCATGGTGATGCCAGTTGCAAGGTGAAAAGAAAATGGATGCCTGCATTTGGTCTGGCCATGATTGTTTGATCTAAGTATGATCTGTATTGAGGACATGATAGCAGGCTTCCAATATTTGAGAGGCTGCAACAAAGAAGAGGGGATCGACCAAAGCAACAGAGGGCAGGATGGGAAGCAACGGATGGAAACTAATCAAGGAGAGAAGCAACCTGGAACTAAGGAGAAATTTCCTGACAGTAAGAACAATTAACCAGCGGAACAGCTTGCCACCAGAAGTTGTTGTGGGTGCTCCATCACTGGAGGCTTTTAAGAAGAGATTGGACAGCCACTTGTCTGGAATGGTATAGGGCCAGGATGGCGAACCTATGCCATGCATGCTAGAACTGGCACACAGAGCCATCTCTCCGGGCACACACCAGCCATCGCCCGTTACTCTTCCGGGTTCCGGTGTGCACATGCGTGCCGGCCAGCTGGCCTTCGTGTGCGTGGGAGTGCCGGAAACCGGAAGAGCAGCTCCCTGGGGTGCATGCGCGTGCTGGCCAGCTGGTCTTTGCATGTGCATGCACCGAAAAGCAACGGATGGAAACGAATCAAGGAGAGAAGCAACCTGTAACTAAGGAGCTTCCACTTTCTGGCGCTCCCGTGCGGTGCGTCACACAACTCCTCTTCTAGTTTCCAGCACGTGTGCACGCACACACGCACGCTCCCGTTTCAGCACTCAATGCCGAAAAGGTTTGCCACCACTGGTATAGGGTCTCCTGCTCGAGCAGGGGGTTGGACTAGAAGACCTCCAAGGTCCCTTCCAACTCTAATTCTGTTATTCTAACCTCATCAGGTGCGCCACTAAAGAGAGTGTTGATTCAGGTGTCATGCTAATTCAGGAGTGGATGACAGCCATTTCAAAGCAAGCGGTTTATATTTATAATTCCTTTATAATTATTTTGGCTGGCAAAGGACACCGCACAGTGCGAGGAAGACAAATTTATGATGTTATAGGAGGGACAGACAAATACAGGAATACAGGTAGTCTTCAAGTTACGACCATAATGGCTCCTGCCTAACATGGGTCAATCTTACGACGGTCGTAAAAATCAACCCACGAAGGTCATAAAATGGGTTGGTTATGGGGCCGACTTGATTTTACGACTGGAAGTTGTTAAGCAAACCAACGGCTGACTGTGGCACCGTTTTGCCAAATCCCAGAAGTAAATACCAATTTTCAGCAAAACCGTAGTAAAACGCAGTTATGTGACTGTGAGATACTGGATTTCAAGCTCCTGAAATACAGTCGCATGACTCTGGGTATGTGTGTGTGTGTGTGACGCAACTGTTTGTATTTTTGAAACTGCAACTTAAGTACCCCCCTCCTGCCAGGTAGGTTCCATTGGAACTTCAAAAGGTTGTTAAGTGATTGGTCATAAGTGAAGGACTTATTTTGCCACCCTTTTCAACATCTTTTCAGTTTGGGTGGGAGACAATATTAACATTTCCTCGTGCTAAGCATCTTTGCAGCTTTTGCAATGAATTTGCAGAATAAAAGAGTTGGAAGAGAACTTTGGAGGTCTTCTAGTCCAGCCCCCCTCCTGCTCAAGGAGGAAACCCTACCATTCCAGACAAGTGGCAGAGCAGCCACAAGTTTCTGAAGGGAAGCTTAATTGTCCTCAGTGTTAGGAAGTTTCTCCTTAGTTTTAAGTTGCTTCTCTCCTTGATTTGTTTCCATTCACGGTTTCCTGCCTTGCCTCGTAGTGCTTTGGAAAATAGGATTTGGGAATGTTAGAAGAATATATTGAGATTGTGAGGGTAGGGAGTTAGGTATATGAATGTTGCCAGAAAGAGAATTAGTAAATCCTAAAGGGAAAGATAAAGAGTGCTGTGCTCTCAGGTTTGAAAATTTCCAATTTGAGAAATGTCCTTGGTATATGATGGATGCAGGACACCATGTCCCAAACCAACACACATTCTTCTATTTACAGGCTAAATAAATTACTGATAGTTTACGGTTCAAGTCCAAAGCTCTTTCCAATTATTACACCTGCCATCATCAGCCCAAACTTAGAAAATAAACTCACAGGATCCCACCAATCTTCATAGAATTTAGGAGGCAGAGGCTGCAAAGACCAGATCAGATTAGGATCTGAACAGTACTATATACATTATGTAATGGAGTACATTTAGCAAAAAGAGAGAAAAATTTCCTAGAGGATATGTAGAGTGTCTTTTTGCTATCATAATCATGACCTCCAATTCAACCTCTGGCATTTCGCTGAGAGAATTATTTGCAAGGCAGATCTATGCAAAGAGACATCTTTGCTGTGTTTATACAGCACAGCATACTTAACCAGTAATGGCTGCATTTATATAATGTATAAATCTTGGTAAATGTTTTCATAGCTTAGTGTGTTGTGCAAATGCAGATATTTGGGATAGTTTATGGTTGAAAAATATATTTCAGACCCCGCAAATGGGCTCCTTTAGAAACTGGGTTGGGTGTGTTGTACAAACACAGTCCAGTATGTGGTAAGTTACTCTCAGGCTGATAGGTGTGGACAAAGCACTCCAGCAGACAATATTTTTCCATTTTTGAAAAGAGGTATGTAGGAGATATAATGGTGCAAGTCCTTTGCTCCTTTCAGACAGCTCTTAAAGTAGAGGTAAACAAACTAAGATACAAGACTGAATGTTATTTTTGGCACCAGAAGCACCTTCCCACTGTTCTCTAGGAACTGTAGAGCAATTCACAAAACACATAGAAAATGGTATCTAAAATCTTATGTAGACTTATCCTACTTTAAAAGGAAACTGAACCTCAGTCACCAGAGAAAGACAGGAGGGGGAGAAAATTGTTTCCCTTCCCACTTTACATTACCACAAAATCTATTGTAGCCATTGCCCCTTCAAAGCAAGTTACGGGTAATTCCCAAACTACCAAAAACTACCTATCCTGGTTTTAAGTCTCCTGGTTGGATTTTGAAGAAGCAGAATAGGAAGAGAATTGATGCCTTTTAACTTTAATGCTGAAGAAGACTTCTGAGAATACCATGGACAACTCAACCAAACAACTCAAAGCAATGTATCATCAAACAAATCAACCTGAAGTTCTCACTCAAGGCGCAAATGACTCAAATTATACTACTTTGGACACATAACGCAAAGATCTTACCCTCTAGAAAAGGTTCTAATGTTAGGAAAGGGTGGAAGGAAAGAGAAGAGGATGACCAGCAGCAAGGTGGATGGATTCAATAACAGTGGCAATGAGTGCACTATTGGAGACCTAGAACAGGAGTGTCAAACTCAAGGCCCGGGAGCTGGAGCTGGCCCATGGGGTGCTTAGATCTGGCCTGCGGGGCCACCCTGGAAACAGCGAGGGATTGGCCTGCAATACTACTGTCAGCAAAAATGGAGCTCGGGAGAGCTGCACGCAGCCCCCCTGGGCTCCAGTTTCACTGGCAGAGGGCTAGCAAAACAAACTAAAAACAAAACAAAAGGAGAAATGTTTCCCCTTTTGCATTTGAGCAAGAAGAGACAGGAAAGGAGAAAGGGAAAGAGGAAAGATGATGGGAAGAAAGAAAAAGAAGATGGGAAGAGAGCAAGGAAGGAAAATAAGGGAAGAGGGGAGGAAGAAGAAAGGAGAAGGAAGAGAGAAAGAAGGAAGGGAGGGAGGGAGGGAGGGAGAGTATAATGAGAATGAGGTTCTCAAAGAAATCCTGCCTTAGCACTTGGCCACCACAGGTGTCCCCGACATAAGTGATGTCAAGCTGGCCACGCCTACCATGGCCACACCCATCCATCCACCTGACACACCCACTCACCCCCTGCCTCCAAGGTCAAACACAACCCTGATGTGGCCCTCAATGAAATCGAGTTTGACACCCCTGATGAGGAGGAAAGAGAAAGCAGACTTGACAGAACTCTGTTTTCTTAGCAGTAAAGAAAAGGAAAGAGGAAAATTAAGGAAGGCAAAGTTTGAAGAAGTTTGAATCTTCACCCCTGTTTTCTCAGATAAACATTATAAGCCTCTAAAACTTGTGGATATAGCAAAGTTTTGGACATTATTCTAAATAGGACATACAGCACAATCCCATGCATATTTACTCAGAAGTACATTCAGTTTGTCCAACGATTTTAGCTTAAGTACAAGTAACACATTCTGGATCAGAGCTTATGAAGTGATTTTTTTAGCCATTTTGTTCAATCAGAGAAAAAGCCATACATGTTATATTTTATTTTAAACATGTTTAATGATCATTACACAGAACAATATCAAACTACATATTGACATTTAAAGATTATCCATTTGAATTGATCCATATGGGGCACCATTTGTATTGAAACAACACTGAAGAAGATTTTGCAGGAGTTCAAGACAATGACCAGTCAGAGATTATCAAGCTACACAGCACATTGACTTTTAGGACCATTGATCTCCTAAAAAGAAAAGCAGCAGAGCCAAAGGTTCAAATAAACACTTTTTCTACCCACATAAGCATCCACAAGCCGTTTCTGCATGCTGAACAGAAAGCAACAATAAAAGATAGCAAACTGAATCTCATTCCTTTCCAGAAGCTCATCCTTTCTTGTCAAGTCGTAGACCAGTGTTAAATCATTCTAATTGTTTATTACATTTTGTTGCCTGTTTTTATTTTTACTGCTAAGGTTTCCTTTCTTATTCTATATAGAGTGTAGTAGAAGGACTGTCAGGGCCTAGGGGCAGAGTCAAAAGAGGAATTAGCCTGGAGTCTCTTAAGTTCCCACCAGAGATCGAAGTCATGCATAGGTGTGAGCAATAAATCAACTTAATTAATATGTGGCCTTGAAGCTTTGCACCTGATACAGAAGGAGATAAGAGGCAAAACACACATATAGTCCTCATGCAAATGATACCACGTATGTGCTTAATTAGATGTTGGGAAGAAAGTGTGTAATTGCATGGTTTACACAATGATCTCACCACAGATACGTTGTCATTTTGGCATCCTTGGGGTTTAGTGCAAATTCGGGTAATCTTGTGACTGAGATTAAAAAATATATAATCTCCCATAGTTTGGGAATGGTGGGGGGGCAGGGAGACTTGCATGATTCTCCCTTTGAAATTTGCTTGCTCAGCATATGGATTTGGTGGTTGGATCATGATTGCAGGTGCCAGAGATCATGACTGCTCATGATCTACTCCAGTGATAGCAAACCCTACGACATGAGAGTCAAAGGTGACATGCCATAATATTTTGGCTGACATGCCACCACTCATCAAAATCCAACAACTATTCTTAAAAGCACACTTTGTTCTTGCACAATTTTCAGAGCTTATGAAGGCATGTGGGAATGAGGTATCCTCTTGCGCAGCCTCTGGGACCCCTGGAAGTGGTATGACAGGGCCTTGCTCAGGCATGACCTCTGGAGCCTCAAAACATCATGCAAGAGCAGGGTTTGCTTTTGCAGAGCTTTTAGCAGCTGCAGAGGCCGCAGGAGAGCATTCTTCAAAGCCGCTTCAAGAACGAAGACCTGTGGGATCCAGAGCTGCCTGAAGTAGTCCACAGGGGCCTGGTGGTAGAAGGAGAACACTGCCTGAAAGTAGCAATAGCAATAGCACTTAGACATACATACCTCTTCACAGTGCTTTACGGCACTGTGTATAGTCCTCTCTAAGCAGTTTACAGAGTCAGCATATTGCCCCCAACAATCTGGGTTCTGATTTTACCGGCCTCAGACGGATGGAAGGCTGAGTCAACCTTGAGCCGATGAGGATCAAATTCCTGGCAGTGGGCAGGAATGCAATACTGCATTCTAACCACTGCATCACCATGGCTCCTACGTAAGTGAGCATCACACACATGATTAGACTGTGTGTTTTTTTTAATAGTAAACAATTGTTTCTTTTTTGTTTGGGAGTTGGGGGGAACGATACACCAGCAGAGTCAAGTTAAGCATTTTCGGAATTTTTGACACTTAACCCAAAAGGTTCACCATCTCTGACATTATCCTAGCATCGGTAAAGGCTAATGAATGAGATAACAATCTTTTTTTCTCTACTTGTTTCTTAGTTCTGAATTATCTTCAAGCTGCTTTTACCACATCCATGTTTCCCCATTTAAATGAGCATTTGGAAGGCGAATGGTTTGGAAGAGACCATTGGCTCTGGCAATCTGGTGCCCTGGCTCCATGCTGCCTCCTATCAAAAAAAAAGTTGCAAAGATTCCATATATTGTACAGCTAAAAAAAAAAGGGGGGGGGTCAGTTTCCACTTTTCTGAGATCCAAACATGGACAGGCAGTAAAAACTTTACATGGATAGCTGAGTTAATGCATCTAAGGTTATCGTGCTTTCCTTCTTCATACAATCTAAAAAAAAAAAAGAGGATCATAATATCAGAGTTTGAGCCTTGCACTTTTTCCACTGTCACTCCCAAGCTGTGAAACATCTCACAGAAGTTGTGCTTAGCTTTCCTGACTGTAAAGTCAAGTCTTTTGATGCCAACAAAGTCTTGGTCAACTACAGGTTCATTACTTTGTGTTCTTTGTCTGCTGCTCGTCAGTCAAGTTTAATAACGTAGAGCTGAAAAGATGAAGTACAGAGCAAAAAGAATAGATGAAAATATATAAGGTGTTTGCCCAATTTGTCAGCATTGTTCAGTGGCTACGTCCTGTCCAATTGTTCATTACCTCATGGACCATAACATGCCAGGCTCACCTGTTGTCCACTGTCTCCCAGAGTTTGCCCAAATTCAAGTTCATTTCAGTGTTACTTAATTCCAAGTGTACACAATATCTTGGTGTGCTATTTGCACCTGGATGACCATGATCCAGCTACAGTCATACTGCTTTGTAAACAGCTAGTCAACCAAGTTGGACGGTGCTTTCCCAAGCTCTTCTTCTTTAGGAGTGTCATCCAATCTAAATAAAATCATTTTAAAGGGAATAGCCTAGTAACATTTTTATTTTTACCAGGCACATTGTTTAAGCTCAGCAGAGATGACATAAGCAGAGATGCCTTTGTGTGGGACTGGAAAAACAAAAACTCTTGACAAAAGAGATGCCTGACTTCCAGAGCTATCAAGAACTACACACCTGGAAATCTAGACTAATTCCCTTGAAGTGGCAGCTGAGCATGTATGCCCTTTTCATACTTCACTTATGTTCAACTTTTTAAGACAATAAAATCTAAAGCATTTTTTCAGTCAAGAGTAAGTAAAGCATAATATTCTTCATTTCTTACAACAGTGATAGGAAGATAATTAATAAATACTTATCCCTACATCAGGATATGATATTCCTTAGATTAGGATATATTGGCTTTTTAAAGGAACTGAGACCAGCCACAAGAAAGATAATTAAAATAATCTCTTTTTGAGGTCAGATGTTGCACCTGTTAATCACAATGACATCTCTTGTTTAGGGGTATGCCCATTCAGCAGGATTGTCATAGCAACAGTGTGCCTTGCATGGTTCTCCAATGAAGACATTCGAATGGCTGAAGAATTGTTCAGGTAGCTGGTAGGCCTTGGATGAGGATGCATCCTGCAGCAGCAAAGTTGGCTATTGAAGTGTCGCCGAAAATTCTCACTGAGGAAGTACAAGGCAAATGGGTTGACACATGAATTACAGAAGCTCAGCACTCGAGCCAACAAGGTAATAACCATGTGGCCAAGGGATGGATCAATCTTATGATAATTGAAAGACCGATACATGTATAACACATGATTTGGCAGCCAGCAAACAGCAAACAGCCCAACAAAAACCAGTACAATCTTGGCCAGGCGTTTTCGAGTTTCCATCTAGAGTGAATAAATAAACAGAGATTAACAAACTGAAGTCAGTAAAGCTGTGCCACAAAATAGCTGATGTGACCCTATGCTTTCTTTCAGTGTTCACAATACATTGTTCAAGGATGAGCAGGAAAGTTAATTCCCAATCAAACCTTTCAATTCCAAGTATTCTGCACATATTCTCAGATCCTCGTGTAAACAGGATTAGACTAAACATATTAAACATACTATCGCAGGTAAGTCTGTTGACATCTTTAATTTTACCAATTACATCTGAAAAAAGGGTGACAAAGTTCAGATAGTTTGATGAGCTTCCCTAGAGAAGGAAAGTGCAAGGCATGTTTAACCAGGACCATAGACAATTGAACCTACCATAATTGATTAAAATTCAGAAGAACAAAGAATATTCTTTCCTGAGTCTGTCTTAATCTAGGACTGAATTGTCATTCACATTCTTATAGTGAATGATTCTATCATTCATTTTCACACTCATACAATATATTTTATCAAGACCAATACGGCAGATCAACTTTCTCCAGATGTATTAGGACTACAGCTCCCAGAATTCCTACTCAGCAGGTGTTTATCTGGAGAATTCTGGAACAATAATCCCACCATTTCCAGAGGACGATCAGTTGAAGAAAATTAATTTAGAGTAGTACAAACCATTT
The DNA here is from genome assembly GCA_032468155.1 of Oxyrhabdium leporinum. NCBI lineage: Eukaryota > Metazoa > Chordata > Lepidosauria > Squamata > Cyclocoridae > Oxyrhabdium > Oxyrhabdium leporinum. The sequence continues at coordinate 6,853 of JANHFL010006359.1, read as the reverse complement.
CCCCATCTAATAATCTGGCTTTCGCAAAGCATGTGTCAATTATAATTGCCAAAATAGATTATTCTGAAGCAATCTTTCTCAAAATAAGGGCCGTTGCTCAAGGCTCCAGCTTTTAACAGCTGGGCACAAATTATCTGTGGAATACAGGATTATAATCTATTCCCAATAATGCTGGAAGGGCAATTTAAACTGCTCTCTCATTCTGGCTAGAAATCAGGAGAACTGCTTTGGCATGAAAGCTGGCTGGGTGACTTTGGGTCAGTCACTCTCTCTCACCCCAACCCATCTTACAGGGTTGTTGTTGTGGGGAAAATAAGAGGATGACAAAGTACTAGATACATTTGCCACCTTTACTTATTTCTAAAAATAACAAAAAGTGAAATTAAAGGATATAAAAATATATACAGAGTAATCCAGAATTAATGCAGCGGTTAAAATTTAGCAAAAAAACAGAAGAGAGAAAAGAACTAAGGAACATCGATTGTTTAAAAAAAATCAATAACTATGTATGAGCAGGAGATGGTGAATTTTAAATGTTAATAAAATTGCAGTAACTGGGGATTTATTTCTATCATTGCCCTATAACTTTCGGGATACTTTGTATCTTGTTCAGGCTAAGCATTTAATCTTTGTTTAAGCATATAAAAATCTGATACAGGTATACAGAGATTCAATTAAAAGTTTTTTGAAGAGGATTTTACATTGATGCAAGCTGATTTCAGTCATGGGTGAGCAGCAGTACTGTAACAACTGCAATTTCTTAAGGCTACGCAAAACTAGAAGAAAAGCCTGGTAGAATATCTGCTATGTGAAATGCTAATAAAATTGCAAAATGTGATCAGAATTCTGTCTTGTGGAGCTTTGTTTATTAACCACGAAACAAATGCATTGTCAGGACCATTATTTCCAGAGATGGTATTCAGCCGCTTTGGACTGGTTCGAGCAAACCGGTATCTCCAATTATCAGCTGGCCCCACCCACCGGCCTCTGCCCTTTCCTGTCCTATATCCGCTCAGCTAATTCGCACAGCACAGTCAATTGCCGCAACTCAGCTGTGTTGCTCACCAGAAGTAACATAGAAGGTAAGTTTTCAAGCTGGTTTTCTAATGCTTGCGCACGCATGTGAAACCGGTTGCAACTCACCACTGGCTATTTGTCACAATAAGGAAGAGACAGGACTGAGCGTTAATTTTTTAATTAATTGTCCTTGCCTGTTGGATCTGTGGAAGATCTGAGCTTATTCTTCATACCTTCCTTTTCTTTCTGAAATAGAAATGTACATTGGGCTGATTTCACTTGGAACCATTCTGCCTATGGGAGAGTTAGTTCTTTCTACCTGGCCTAAAACTTGTTTTTCAAAAATCCATTGGTGTCCGGAGTATTGTTGTTGCTGTTGTTTAAAAGAAAGCATGTCCTATTTCAGGAAAAATAGGAATTTTTCCAATCTACCACTTGCCTTCCTACATAATCATCATCATCTCCTTTTAATGACCCCATAATCCCTTGCGGGATGGAGTTTGGGCAACTGAATGGAGCCGAGTGTTTACTGGTCAGATACGGTTCCTGTCACCAATGCAGAGTTATATTCAGCAGATATATTCTCAATGTGCCCAGAGAGAGACATATCTGCCTCTACTTAGGATCAAACTCACAGCTTCCTGTTTGTGAGGTGAGAACTCCACCTCTAGTCCACTGCACCAGTCTTTCCCTCCTATATGATGGATTATTTATTGCCCACAGAATGGGTTGATCCAGACCATACCACATGAATTAAATAACAACTGAGAAACAGATGTGATGCATAAATAGTCCTCAACTTATAACTATTTGTTTAGTGACCATTCAAAATTACAATGGCAGTGAAAAAAGTGACTTACAACCAGTCCTCACACATACAACCATTGTAGCATTCCCACTTCAAAATTGGAGTGCTTGGCAACTGACATGTGTTTATGACGGTTGCAATGTCCCAGGGAAATGTCATTACCATAGGACCTTCCCAGCCAACTTTCTTCAAGCAAAGTCAAGGAAGGAAACTGGGTTCACTTAATGAACATGTGGTTCACTTAACAAATGCAGTGATTTTCTAAACAACCATGGCTAAAAAGGTTTAAAATCATACATGATTCCTTCGACACTTAGCAACAGAAATTCTGCTTCCAATTGTGGTTCTGAAGTCAAGGACCATCTGTATACCAAACATACTATTTCATTTATCTTGTAGACTTTCTTAAAATAAATCTCCTCACAGGGATCTGGAAAACTTACCTGTTTTTTAGATTGTGCACTGTATTCTCCTGGCAGATTGTGTGCACTCTTAATTAATGTCTTTGCAATATGGTAGTAATAAATACTAATGATGGTGAGTGGGATAAGAAGGTATACCAAAAGGATCATCACCGAATGAATCTTTGGGTGCAGATCATCCTTCAAGGGATAGCGCATACATTCTGTGAAGCTGACATTATCTGCATCATTAATGTGTGCCACTTCAGAGTAAACAGCTTCAGGGACTGCTAGCAAGATGGAAATTATCCAGATGCCGATTGCTTTAATACATGTCCAGAAGACTGCATTGGGTGCTTGAATATCCATTGGATTTACAATGGCCTTGTACCTAAAAGGCAGAAAGGAGAATGAATGTCATTGTACAGACAGTAGTAGATTGCGGAGGGGGGAGTTGTTGAAAGAAAATAAGAGTCTCCCTACTGGGAGTTATCTGACTTTTGTTCAAGTGGCTAAACAGACATAATTTATTTAGAGAGGGAGGGAAGGAAAGCAAAAGGAAGGAAAGCATAAAAAGTTTATTTGTATTAGGGTAGAGAAATATATAATGCAGTTTTCTCTGGCCTGGGGGAGTTATATAATGTATTCTGCTACTTTTTAACATGGCTCAAAAATGTGTTGACATTACTGTATACAACTTGAGGGCTGATATGACATAGTTTTCAATTCACACCTTTTACCAGTCCATCTATGCTTTAAGATATCAGATCAGTTTTTGGCACTCTTTATCATTACTGGACAATGAAGAAAGGTCCAAAGGCTTCTCCTTTTAATTGCGCTACTATTACCAGAGCAATGAAAATGTCAGTGTACAAATAAGGAACTACTGTACACCTCAAGAAGGGAATGAATGCAATCATTTTCAAAACGTGCCTATGAGTGCCCAGAGGCAAATGACTGACTACAACATAACATTGGAGTGGACAAGCCTTAGTTTGATCTAATCTAACAAGGCATTCTTTGTTTCTTAGATTTGGAAGGGAGGGGGGAGCTTATAGTAGTTAATGCTTTGCTACTCACTCCAGGATAAAATAGTTCCTAAAATTGGATCAGCTATCTGGAGTTGAAATGAAACAAAATTGGGAAGAAGGATAGAGAAAATGTCTGAAGCCCTTAGGTTTGATCTTAAGTACAACTTGAGTCTTGCAAATAACTATCAGACTTTTATTGCCTCAAACAAACAGAAATCAACAAGCTCATTTAAGCTCTGATTAGTTTTACAATAAAAACGTTCATGTAACAAGACAAGAATTTCAACACCACTATATATTCAAAGCATCTGTTTTCTCCTGTGCTTTCAGGGGAGGGGGGGAGGGAGGACATTGTGAGACAGAAGGTATAGTCCAATGGTCAAATTGATAGCATATATATCTACAGACAATCCTCAGTTATGACCATTCATTTAGGGACCAAGTTACAACAGCGCTGGAAAAAATGACTTACAACCGGTCCTTGCATTTACCACCATCATAGCTTCCCTGTGGTTACATGATCACAACCTGGATAAGCTCACACGTATGGCAGTTGCAAAGTCCTGCAGTCACATGATCACCATTTGTGTCCTTCTTAGCCAACTTCTGACAAGCAAAGTTGATGGGAAAACTGGGGCAAGGTGGCAAACCATAGAAACGTGATGTCTCGCTTAACAATCTCCTGACTTAATGATGAACTTTCTGGTCCTTATTATAGTCCTAAGTCAAAGACTACCTGTACAATAGGAGTTTAATTAATTAAATAAAATAAATTCAAGTAAGAATGGTTTCCTTATATACAAAGCAAGGCAGATTAGACTGGCCCATGATTGAACATAGAAATAGAAGGGAAGGAGATGATGTAATTAACTTTTTTGGTTTTCTTCACCGTTGTTTTTTTTAATTCAGGTATAGCAATCGTGTTCTACAGTATGTTGCTTTTTTATACCTATTTTAATATATTAACAGTACAGGTAGTCCTTGACATAGTACTATAATTGAGCCCAAGATTCCAATTGCTAAGCAAGACAGTTGTTAAGTGAGTTGCACACCATTTTACATCCTTTTTTTGCCACAATTGTTAAGCAAATCACTGAAGCTGTTAAGTGGATCATGCAGTTGCTAAGCCCCTCTGGCTTCCCCCGTTAACTTTGCTTGTTAGAACCCAACTGGGAAAGTTACAAATGGTGATCACATGACCCCGGGACACCGTGCAACTGTCATAAACACATACCAGTTGCCAAGCACTCCAGTTTTGACCATGTGACTGTGGGGAATGCTGCAACAATCATAAGTGTGAAAAACAGGCATAAGTCACTTTTTCACGGCTGTTGTAACTTTGTATAGTCACTAAATAACTAGTTGTGAACTGAGGATTACCTTACATTTATACACCAAAATCCTCCCCCTTACCTATCTGAAATAGTAATAAACACAATAATACTTATAAGCGTATGCAAAATACTAATTCTTCCCTGTCTCACCCTGAAGGCAGAAAGAGCTCTGACGATATAAAATAGAACTTTTCCATAGATGTAAACATTGGAATTTGTCTAATTGGGAATGAACTCTTTTGCATTCCATAGATCTCAGTACTGAGAAAGCAAATAAGGAACTTCAATGAGTGTTATTTTTTTTAAATTAAATCAGATTCAAAAAATAAAAGCATATTGTTATAATGGATGATAGCCTTCATTCTCTTTGCATTTGATATACATCCATTTCTTGCCATCATGCGAGGTCTCCTATAGTGTACATTAAAAAAAAAATCATTGCAGGAAGGGCTAACCCCAGCTGATCTTTAAATTGGTCCCTAATGATATCTATTCTAGCTCTACATTACAGAGGCACGACCCCCACACACGCATGTAACTATACTTATATATATTCTTTTAGTTCCATCCTGTCAAATGTAATGAAAACTATCCATCTTCTGCTTTCAAGGAACAAGTGCCTCTGAGCTTTCCGCAAACAGCTATGATTAATGGCATTCAGGAATTTGAAGCGGAAAATGTGTTTCTTTTATTAACTACCTTGTTAACCAATAAGTCTGGTGATTAGATTAGAAAAATTCCCTGAGTAAAACTAAGTCCCTAGTCAATCCAAGCAGTTGGCTGCAGAGCACTGAAAAAGAAACCAGAATACAGGTTTTGAAATCTCGTGCTGGTTTACCAGAGAGATACCCAGCTGATGAGCATCCAAGGCTATTAGCATATGTGCAGCTGTATGTGGATTGGTCTGTTGAAGCAAGACAAAAGGTGAATGACATTCTGGAACAATAGATTTTATTTTAATGGTCCAAAGAGCCTGGATCACCAATAAGTAATTCAACCTATACTGAAAATCATATGCCAACCATGTATGGCATACTATGTATTTGACCATTGCTAAGTCTGTGGTTTGTTTGTTTGCTTCTTTTGTTTGTTTATTCGTGTCAGAAGCATCACAATTAAAATAAGGCATGCTAGACAACATAAAATATAAAATACAAAATTAAAAGATCTACAAGTTAAACAAATCTTGCCCAGAAACTAGCAACATTAATTATGATCTGTCACCTACCATGAGGTCCTTAGGTGTACATTGATCAGGACACAAAGGGCAGGTATACTACAGTTAGCTTACTTCTAGCATCTTCAATATATAGGCTAGACCAGATCAAGATGAGGATCCTTCAGTTATTTGGCCGTCTTATGTGCTTCATTCTGAACATCTTCCAATAAAAAGACTACAGCCAAGGGAGGCATGTCTTGGCATTAATAGGAGCTTTCCTCCCATTATAATTAAGTCTGTCTGAGTTTTCAAAGCTAAATGCTGGCTGGTATCCAGGGATGTAATCCTATCATCATATATCCAAAGAGCCTATTACTGTTCCTGTTATTAACTACTGTATTAACAAATAAGCATCAGATTAAGAAAAGGAAGCCCATTCTGATGTCTTCCTGATGGACTGAACCATATTTTCCAATGCCTTACTATCTGAACATAATGGGGGTTATAGTTTATCAATCCTGAAGGACATGTATTTAGAAAAACTGAAGAGGAAAATCAAATTCTGATTTAAACTTTACACTTAGTGGTTTGCCACTATTTCTTAGCTTAATCTAACTCTTCTCGTTCATGAGAACTGAAGGGGTTATACCTGCCTAGGTCCATCTTCAATAAAGAAGAGGATAACAGTGCAATAAATAAATCTCATCACAAATGTATGAAACCTTAGTTCTCTTTTTGTGCTTTCAAAGAGGAAAAGCAATCAAGGATGTATTTTTGATCTTATGTTTTCTCCCTCCATTACAACTTTCTGAATTGCATATGGGTCTCATAGAAACTTATGATCAGGCAAGAGCTAAAACCCATACACTGCTTAAGTAAAATCTATTAAAAGCCCTCCACCTGAAAGTTTTCTTTTCATTGCTTGATGAACTGTTGGCATTTTGTTTTTATGCTTCTTCAAACAGCCCATAGTTAATAATTAGTTTGCAGATTCAAACTAATTCGCATAGCGAGCAGCAAAGACACATTTTATTTTTTATTTATTTATTTTTACATTTATATACCGCCCCATTCCGAAGACTCGGGGCGGTTTACAGCTTATA
>JANHFL010006358.1:40949-54296 GCA_032468155.1 Oxyrhabdium leporinum | reverse complement strand
CCCGGCTGATCGTCCGCAACCTCAGCTTCAAGGGAGGAGGGGGGCGGCTGCTTTGCTTGGGCGTTTTGTTCTGGCTCGTCGTTTTCCATTTTTTCTCTCTCCCCTTCTTTTGCAACTGTACCGTTTTCTTCTTTGTTCGTTTCCCCGCCTCCCCCTCCCCAAGAGTTTTTGCGAGCTGTCGGGTTTCTCTTTTTAAAGCATACATGGAAGGGCCTGTGCGTGATTTGTTGCGTGTGGGGGGGGGGGGAGACTCTGCTTGCACCCTGCTTTGTAGGTTGAATGTAAGCAGCCCTACCTAAAATGATGCATAGCTTTACACCTTAAAGACATCCCTGCGGGAGAAGCTATCCCTCCTCTTTGATATCATCTGCGTCTGCTTTGTTCTTATAATTTTCCGTGTATAAAAGATTCCAGAAGAAAACGTGAATTTGAAATGATTACAAAAATATATTTTGTTAAAGCCATCTTTTCAAATCGTTTATTGTGAATGCACATGTAATGTATATAGCTACAGCAGATTTCTACCTGTCAATTAAAAAAATCTTAGCAGGTTTGAAATACACAGTATATTAAAGAGATAGTCCAAAGGAAACAAATGATAGCTGTACAGATGAGTCTTCTTTTGTGATCTCATCCACTAATTGTTTGGAACGGATGCTAGAAATGGGGGAAGGGGAGGGTTTCCGTTCATAACTGTACTCTTATATAGATACTATTTTATATTTGCATTCCAGCTAATCTGGTACCCGGCATTGGACAAAATTCTAAGTATCCTAATTAGAAACTGCTTAAAAATGAGCTGGGGTTGTTCAGAGCATAGTATTAGTGGGTAAGAAAGCTGAAGGACTTGTGCTGCTTGTTTTAGTGTCTGAAAGTAGGATAATTTTAAATAGGTGCTGCCAGCACTACTTTCTATTTCTACTACATTTTGCTGCTTAACATTTAAAATAGTAATAAGATAATGTGTCTTCCTATATTGACTCCTATTTTCAGCAGAAAGGGATCTTTTTTAAGACACAGTCTTAAAAAATAAGTGATATGGGATACATTTTCAGTTATCACACCCTTGAAGTCTTGTGTGCAAACACCATGGTATCCTTTCAGTTTAAGTTTACTGGCTGAATTCACATGTCATACATAGGTTTGCAAAGTTTCAGAACATTCTGCTAAGCGACATGCAAATCACATAATGGTTTAGTATAATATGTGAAGTTAGGCAGTGTTTTGCTTTCTCCTTAGTTTGTTGATTTTATATTGTAATCCTTCTGTAAATATTTGGATGAGATGCTCATATAATTATTTAAAACAAATGATAATTACTCTTCATTAGGATAATTTCCTACCTTCAACTTAATATTTTTTAAAGAATCCAGCCTATTTCTTGAATTGTTAATAAAAGTTAGTGCTGAATAATATTTGATGCTCAAGAGTTTAAGATGCTACAATGTGTCCAAGTTCAAAATTGTCAGACATCTAAAAACTATGATTAAATGTTAATGATTTTGTTGAATGGTTCCTCTAAAGTTTGTCATTCAATGAGCACATTTACTTCTTCACTTGCATTTCCTCATTTTTGGAAGTGCCAGTGAACAGTGTCCCAGATTGGTACTGTATATTTAAAGGATTTTGTGATACTGGTAATACATTATCTAGCAGTTAACATTTCAACAATAGTGATTTATAGATTTAGTTATTCACTAATGTGCAAGTAGAAAGCCTAGATACATATGTGATTTATTACAGCGATAGCCATATGATGCTATCTAATAATGAAATTTTCATTAAGTTGTTTAGCAGTTGTAAAAAGCACACAAACTATATGCTGCTGAATTAAGTTCACAGATCTTAAAGGAGTCATGAAAAATAGAACCATCTTGATAAAGTGGGTTAGAAGAATCATGAAGATAGCAGGTGTGATAGTCTGCTTTTAATATACAGGATAAATTGATTAAATTAGATCAGTTAGTTTTAATGTTACCATTTTAAAATTATTCTTGGTGAAGAATGTATACTTTATAATTCCTAAAAGGGATGGTTGATAATTTATTATTAATACAGTTATTCTGTAAATAGATACTTAATTTGTAACCTACTGCTAGTACAATTGCCTCTTGTACTGAAAAATTATAAGGATGTGACACTTCAAATTTGAACTGAAATCAACATGTTTGAGGAAGCTTCTTTCACACTTGGAATGATTCTGTTTCAAAATATTTTGCACATGACTTAGAGTCATGTTAGCCTAGACACAAGAATCAGTGTCTTTTGCTCTTGTTAGCTTTCAATGGTGAGCTAAATCATATATTTTGAAGAAGGTAATCATTGTATATGATGTATTTGAATACTTATCTAGCATAGTAGCAAGTTCTGTAGAAAAAGTGATATTTTTGAGTAAACTTTCATGGAGTTAATTTGAAACAAAAGTTTAAAACTTTCCAGGAAAAAAATGTGAGTTAAATAGTGGTTAAAAAGTTTCATTATTAGATCATAAAATAGTGGTATTTGCTTTTGAAGTTATTACTATAAGAGCAGTCAAAATATTGCTGTGATTCTATACATATTATACATAGATACCCATTATGCTCAAGATAAGTTTTGTTAAGAAAAAGAGTAAGAGCAAAGGAAAGATGGAAAGATGGTAACATTTAGCTTCATCCATTTTTGCATCTTTAGTCAATATCTTTCCTTGATACAGATTTCATCTACTTGCTTTGATTTTTAGTCATTCATGTATAATTCGCCTCACAGTAAAACTTTGGTCTTTGATACATTAACATTTCAAGATCCATACTCCTTTAGATCCATACTGCATTTATATTAATATTTATTCCAGATTATTTGATTGTCAGCCCAAAGTATAGCATAATCTTCATATAAATGTATACAAACATTCATATTCCAACCATCACAGTTCTAAGAGTGCCACAAACATTCCTTATCCATTTAAATACCTAAAAAGCCAGGGGACGATATCTACATTCTCTGCTCAGTGGTGAAATGTTTGCTGTGTATTCCATTTTTGCTGCTAGTTATTGCCCAAGCAAAACATAAACTCCAGAGCTCCAGATGCAAAGGGTATAGCCATTAACTAAGGTACAAATGGAAGGTAATCAGCCAAGTTATTGACCATGATTTCATCAATAGGAAGAAGATAACCCTAGTCTCCATTAATAAAATAGTCATAAATTAGCATAATCCAAAGAAAAGTAGAGGAAAAAGATAACCAAAACAAATGGAATCTGAAATAAAAATTGTTCAAAACAAATACACTGTTTTATCCAGTTTTAAAATCGTTTTTTTTCAGGGCAGGGTTTTCCCATAGGACCACATTTTGAAACATCTGGCAGACTGAGGAAATCCAAAATAGTTGAGAAATGCTGAGTTTCTTGATGCAGTGTGTCTGTTGCATCACCTTTGTTTTTATTTCTGGAAGTATAAAAAGCACAAAGTGTTTTAACCTTAAATATTAATTACATATTTTTGTATATCACAAATGCATGAAGTAGCCTTCTAAAAGGAATATTACACATGCAGTTATTTCAAATAGATGGGAGGAAAAAAATTGCATGTCTTTTCCAATCCTGATTATGATGGCACCATCCTTGATCCAATCAGTGCTTACTATCTGGTATTAGCGTTTGGAAATCCTAGAAGTGGGTTGTTGAAAATTTTGCTTGGATACCAACCAAAATATTATATTTGGCAAAATATGCACTGAAGGATTGTGGTTAGCAATAAGCTGTACTTACTTCAGTGAAGTGGTTTGAATATCAGTCTAAACAATATTAGGGGTTTTGGGTTTTTTTGATAGTGTGCTGATGTTAGTCCAGTTAATGCTTTCTGCAATGTACTTAGTTATTGGTGAGCCTGTTGCGTATCTCTCGGCAGGATCAGTGGTGGTTCCCTCCTTCAAACATGGAACTGGAAGGTAAACTGAATAGGCCATCTCTGCAAACTCTGGACTGCTGTCAGGTTCTAGACTGGAAACGTGTTTTGATGTTTAGCTCCTAAAATTTGTATTTAACAATACAACTGTTAAATTATATTGCAATTTTTATAGGAAAAACAAATGTATAGAAACAAAGTAAAACAAATAGTGATTTTGAATTAATGTAGTATCCACAGCATGTTCTCAACATTTTTAAAGTGCCCTCTGACCAAAGCAAGACCCTAGGAAATACAGTATAATATGGTGTTGCAAAGAGAATAAGCTTTCATAAATAGTCACATAGTGACAAAATAATTCAATTTATCATTGTACTATATGATTATATTACATTACATATATATATTGTGAACTGACATGAAGACCAAAAAAAAGGAAACATAATGGCCAATTATCTTTCTCCACTGTTTGGCATATGGTGTTCAGTTAACGGGGGAAGTTTAGATTTCTAGTTTCTTGTGTTTATAACAATTTAACTAAAATTCTGTGGTTTAGTTCATACACCTTGCCTAACCATAAATGTTGGCAGATTACAATTACTGTTTTCATATAGCACTCTTTAAAATTAGAACAACTGTATAATGGCTTAGAATAAAGTTTGACTGCAGCCTCTCCAGATATTTGAATATCTATACACCACTTACTTCACAAGTGGTACAAATATATATTTGTTTAAAAAGTGTTACAAATGTATCATATCTCTGGTTTAGCGAACCAAATGGTATTTGGAGAAACTGAATAAGTTTTTTTAAATGCACGTTAACTGAATAATACAATCTTTATGAATTTTATAAATAATGCATAGAGATCTTCGTACTTTGTCTGTGAGTCTTTATATCCAGTGACATACTGTGTCTAAAGATAATCAGATTATTGAGTTCAGATGGTAGAATGGAAGAGCTTCTTTTACTTGCTAACATTAAATGGCTAATCGCAGAATAGATCAGAAGGATAAACCAGATAAATCCCAGGAGGAGAGAACTAAATCCTGTTACAAAGGATTCATAGGCCAGTCAAAAGTATGTATACAGTCTTAAAGCAAAATGGCTACTCTAACTTTAAGAACAAAATTAAACATTGTAGTAGTTTTATTCACATGATTTCCCATCAAACCTGGTTTCCAAAGAAATTTCTCCCCCCTCCCCCCAATATATTATTTCTTAGTCGAGTGAATGATGTAGAAAATCTAGAATGGAGACAAAAATTGCAAAATGCTAATTCAGACTTGATATGCTATACTCAGAATGAATCTCTGGCACGGACTTTACTACTTTTAATTATCAGACTAGATCTGATGTAACCCTGTTTTTACACATTGTGTTAGTGATAAGCAAGTCCCAATAATACATTATTGTAATTTTTTTATTTTTATTCCCCCCCCCCCCCCCAAAGTTTGTAGTTTGTTTTTCAATTGCATTGTGCAGCTTATAAGTTATATTAAAGGTGGAAAAAATTCTGAAGTGATTTATCTTGGTCTGATTCTTTTTTTACATCTCAAAAGCCTGGCATTTTAACAGGGGTGTGTAGACTTTTTATATCCACTGTATATTCCTTATTTGGTCCTGATGCCTAAAATGTATTTGAAAATTTTTTTATAGCAATCAAATCCATAATTCAATATTACTAAATATTATCCAGAAAGCCAATATAGAATACCGCAAAAACAATATTTCTAGGTTTCATGTGATTTAAAAGCCAAGTTCTTAAAAAAAAAGTATTTTTCAGATGTATTGGATTTCTCAGTGGAAATTCAGAAAAGGTTGGCTGTCATCTTTATACTGGAAATGTAATAAATGTGAAGGAACATTAGTGCTCATGCTTTCAAGGATGTCCATTCAGAGTTCCTTACCTAATCGATGATATTAATATATAATAAGTGATATTATCAGTGTGGAGAACCAGGTTTTTTTGAAGAACAGAATTTAGGCATATTAATGTATTGCGTTATTTTCCAGAATTTGTAATTTATTTTATGATCAGCCTCACATTATGTTTGGACTATCATGAAAAAAGTGATTATTCCTGAAATAATATATACATATTGGCTAAGTGAAAGTTGTCATCTTTGTGCTTTTAAAAAAACTTTGTGTTGAATGAAAGGCCTTATAAAACCAAATGGTCTGTGTGTGTAGTTTGTTGTTTAAAAATATAATTGTAATTAATTGTATAAATATAATAACCCTATTTTAATGTAGAAAAGTAATGAAAATGTGAAACGTGAATTATACTTTGGGTTTTTCTTCTTATTTTTAGTGTTTAATTTGTATTGTTTAGAGTTTGGTATATGGGGTTTTTTAACATAAATTTAACATTAAATTGATAAGTTTTTTGTTTTAAAAAACTGAATAAAATCATATTGTTTTAAAAAGTAAGAGTGGCTGTTGTTGAAGCCAGCCTGAGCCAAGAACTGCAAGCCAAGTCCATGGAAACAAGCCATGTCCCAGGGCTCAGTTCTAAGAAATAGGAAACAAAAGAGTGGCACCACTACATCCAGAAGCCTATCAGCCCAGTATGCCATGACTCCCCTTATCCTCACTTTAATGAAGATGGGTTGGAATAGCAAAATGTTCACCCTCTCCCCCATTACTACTCATACTACTATGGCAGAAATATATAGGCTGAGTTAATGACTTTCCAGAGACATCCCCTCCCAACAAATGACATTGGCACCAAGCAAGGATGGCCCTCCAGTGGCTCTAACTGACACAAAATAATATTCATATTGCTTCTCATCCAAGCACTAACTGGGCAGAGAATCTGTTTAAAATCTGAACAGCAGAAAATGGAATCACTAGAGATTTCCAACATTAGGGATGTTTTGGCAACCTCCACACCACCACAGAAAGAGGATACCAGCTCTTCACCAAAAATGCATGTAAATATCCTAGGTCAAATTCCTAATATAGCTAATGGAGAACTAAGGAGCACTCATCAAGATATTTTACCAGAGGAAGCAAGACCAAATATAAAGGCTTGCAGAAGTCAAAGTATCATTTCCTAACTGCCAATTCTTTCATCAATTCAATTTCATCATGATTGCTTCATCTCTTTGATCATTTGTTTTGTGGTATTGATTGAAATACAAAATAACTATGCCAATTTGCGTAGTTTGGAGCTTCTTGGGAATGGAAGTATTCATTTGGTTGACACCTTAATTCCACAACTGTATTTGTTCTTCCTATGACAGGTTACTAAAACAGCTAATCAGTTTTTGTTCAGAGATAGCAGCTGAATACTCAGAATGCATATTGTGTTTACTTGAACTCTGTCTTGCTGAGAGCTGATCTGTCATTAGGGAGTGTAAATTGTTATCTGCTTCATTGTCTTGTTTGGTTGCTTCTTGGTTCTTGCTACTCATACATTTAACAGCTGGCTCTTTTTCCCCCAACAATAATGAACTGATATTTTTATCTCTAAATTCTCTGACTGGATAAATTATAAAAGCAGTCAGGAAGGATTCATTTTTAGTAACACTTGCAGAATTTGCATCTGATTGAATGAATCAACTTTTATTCTTTTCTGTCTCACAAAACAGCTATATTACTTTAATAAATTGCAGTTGGTGACAGAATAATGAGGGAATATTTTAACATCATTATGCACACCATCTTTTGCATAGCTTGATAAACATATGAGTGACCTAAGTTATTTGGATTGCCTGTGTTATCTCAGGTCCTTTTTACTTTGATCACTACAATGACTCAGCTGTCATAAAAAGTTTTGTCACTTATTGGTCAAGTTAGGTGCTTATGCTATGCTGTGATCTAGCGTAGCTACAGAGAAGCATTAAGAAACCTTTCATTACCTTCATCTTAGTTGCTCAGAAATGGCTTTTACTATTTGAACCATCAGAATACATTATCCAATCAAGATATTCCCTAATTCTATTTGATATTTATATTAAATATTTAATCTCTGGTACACATCATTCTTCCTCTACAGGTTCTCTAACTAACAATTGATCCATTTTCCCCAAAAGGTATTATTTTTTTTCTAATCTTTCAACCTGGTAGAAGAATGTATCGGTATTTGGCTAATATTTAGAGTGTATTTCAGTGTCATGGCTTCATATTAATTTATGTAAATGGCAACAATGCTTCCATTCACTTGTGATCCACTTATGCCAAGAAGGCATTGATTTTATTTGCATGGTTACCTTTATTGTATTTACATGACTTGAACTCATGTCTCTGTTACTTCTTTCCCATGACACATGGTAGGCTGCGTATATATAGTCAAACCAATGGTTTGTTTGGTTTTGATTTAGTATACATTATTATGTTTATAAGCAATTCTAATTGGCAAACTATTATTGTACAACTTCGTATGTGAATCCAGTCAGTGATTAAGGAAACAACAGCACAGAACAAGGGAAGATAGGATCTAGCAGTAAGCAGAACAGCAGAAACCTAAACTATCTTTGCATGATTGCACTGCAATGAATATCTTAAATGAAGCACAAACCTTTGACCCTAATTATTCTGTAAAAAAGTGCAAATAAAAGGTTACCTACATGAATGCCTAATGTCTGAGAGATAATGAAGCATGATAAGGAATTGTCTGCTTGCCAAGGTCAGCCTCACCTCTGCTGAAAAATCAAGCAAAATAGATATGACTTCTGAGATCCTATTCTTCTAGACCAACAGGCTCTATAGAAAGTGAAATTTGATCACTTTGTCTTGATCAGTGACATAATAATTGCTGACTTAAAGTCCAAAAACAACATGCTTTGTAGATTATGAATTCAAATTAAGATTTGAATTGTTCACATCAATATTTAACTCAAATATTGGTAAAGAATCTGTAGATCATTCAAAACAAGGTGATACCCTTTATTTTTAGCTGGAATCAGAAATGTAGAATTCTGATTCTAGATCATAAATATGGTACTGATAATTTTTCATCTGTTGCATCCCTTTTGTGACATTTGTTTCTCTGTAAACCAGCACTTAAACAGTGTAGCATCTAAAACAATAACTTCTTTCCTCCTTTCAAAATGAATCTCTATGGATTAGGGCAGTCACTAAATATTGTTAAATAATTTCATACGTTTATATTTGAAAAATAGTTTTGGTTTCTGGCCAGTAATTGCAAGACTGACACTCAGGTTAAAAAAAATTAAAATACCATATAAAAATATAAAAAACATCATACAAAAATTATCATTTAGTAAGCTAGAAACAGAGGCTAAGATAGACATTATCAGAAGAATCTTAAAATTGTCAATGAAATTTCAGAAAACATAGAAAGTAAAATAGAAAGTAAGCCAGATCTCAGCTGTAAAAATCCAGATGTTCAATAGATGGGAGCAAAGTGGTAGTTATCTGGATTTTTGCATCCTAGATCTAATAGCCCTACTTAAAAATATATGGTTGGCCTACACATTAAATTAATAAATGAATTATTTTATAATCCATAGAAAATATGTATTTCAATAATGTTATTGAAAATTATACTATGTTATGCAAGTGTCTGAATTCTCATAGCAAAGGTCTCTTTCTTTATAAAAGTTATCTGCTATCACAAACTACTACACCTTCCTTGAGCCTTATAGGGCAGGGATTGGCATATGTTGCTCATTTAGGACCCAGTTTAGTTTTACTATAAATCAGAGTTCTGTTGTTGGCAGTTAAGTATAAATCAACCTAGTCTAAGCAAATGAGTATAGTCTAAGAATTAATGATATCGGCTGTAGAAGTACATCTAAAGAAAAAAAGAAAGCAACCACATGCGGAATTTCAAAAAAGTATAAATCAAGCCTATTTAGAGCAGGGGTGTTAAACTCACGTCATCATAGCAACACCATATGACTTTTTCCCCCTTCGCTAAACTGGGTGGGGGTGGAGCCAGCACATGATGCATCTGGCCCATGGGCTGCGAGTTTGTCACCCCTGTTTTAGAGCAATTGCAATCTGGTTACAATTTAGGATTTCAGAGTATTCATTAAGGTCCTTACAAAGTGTACCATCTGAAATGGAGTATCTTTGGCCTCTTAAAGAAGAAGCTCTAGTAAGATTCATGAAAGTTTGTTTCTTAGTGTCTTCTGTTGTTGATACATTGAATGAAGCTATTGTCACAGTATACATAGTCTGTCAGATATTTTTCAATTTAAAGGCTAACTTCATTTGATTTACAGCTCTGTACTTTCATGTATATTCAACCAGAATCATCACTATGAAAGAGAAAGATAATTTTGAATGTGTATTCAGAAATAAAAAGCAGAATATATACTTATTCAGGCCTTACAATAGAACTTAGAGGTCTTAGATTTTTTTGGTATCAATGCTGTGCTCTCACAGAATATTGAAATTCATCACACCTGTTTTCAAAATGTGCAAGTGTTAAGTTTTTAATATTAGAGTTGAAACTGTTTTTGTTTAAATCTGGTTTTCAGAGACACAGAGCCAATTTTCTTTTTGTTAAATTTGAAAAGTGCAATCATTACTGATGACAAAAAATTAATAGGTGGTATTAAACTCACAGCAGATACTTCCAAGTAAATATGAATTGAACTTTATACTGTATATGCTTTCCTAGTTTCTGCAGCTTTTTCACTATAGGAGGAGTGTAAAATGCTTATTATCTATATTATATATCTGTCATAATTTTGCCACTTGTTTCCCCCAATTCAAGTAGTAAAGTTGCTCCCTCTAACTTTTTATCGGGGAGGGGGGAATTCAATTTAAAGCAGCTTTGTTCTAGATATAGTAAATATTAGATATAGCTGATATGCATTTTCTGTCCTCATAATTAGTTATTATGTGCTCAGCATTCTGATTTGTTATTTTTGACCTAGTTATTTGCAAAGATTTTTAAAAAAATAATAACACATTCTTCAATATATTTGACTTTATACATTTCAAAAATTGCTTTACTGCTGTAAGATTTATAAATGGGTTTCTTCCATCTTACGGGTAAGAGTTTGCTCTTGTCCAATAGCAAAGAGAAATTCAATGCATGCCTCCCTGGAAAGGGGAAATCTGCCAGGTTCATTGGCAAGTTCTTGGCAGAATTTCCAGGCATTTGACTAAGCTTGGCTCTAAGCTCATATTTCATTTAAAACACCCAGCCCTGCATGGCTAGATAAGACTTCTCTATCAAATGCAGGTACGACTGTATTTTTATAATCACTATAGTATAGATTCTAGTGCTTCTTCCTTCCACTCTTTCCATAATTTAATAGACTTTTTGCCCTGCATTTGGCTTTGCAACTAAGTGACTGTTGGTTGCTGGCATAACTGACATCTCTAGCCTGAGGAACTTATATTTTCAACTCTCATCCTAACATCCTCTTTATTCTTTATACCACCCATTCTCTATATCTACAAGGGTCAGAACCATCATCATCCCACTTAACCCTAACTTAATACAGTAGAGATTTTCTCCCCATTACTCCATCTCCATGGCAATAGGAGCCCATTGATTCAGCGTCAGAGCAACAGGAATAATTGATACTTCCTGTCCCCCTCAGTCTCTGTAGCTTGCAGTCTTACTTTTTCTATGCGACTGTAAACCTCCAAAAGCCTGATCAAAATTGTGTGTGTGTGTGTGAAAATAAAACAATAGCTGAATTCCGTTCTTCGCCTAAAACTTACAGTTCCTGTCTGTCTCTTTGAGGCAATTTAATCTCTTCCCCTTCAAAGGGTAAAGAGCCAATGGGTAAGTTTGTCTTTGCAGACTCTCTCAGTCATTGATCCCTATTTTATCTTTCTACTAAGTCCTGTTTCTCCTGCAGCATCTCTGCAGCTGCCAAATTTCTTATTGTGTAACAAGATAGATAGCTTGGGTTTACGATGAAATGTGCTAAAGAATGCACAGTGTAGTATATACACAGTGTGTAACCTGTTGAGACAATTGTAGAAATACTTGCAGACAAGGTATCCCATAAGGCACTCCAAGCGCAGGGAGGCTGTGGAAAGAGTGTGTGTGTGTGAGCACAGGGAGGCTGGGGAAAGAAGGTAAAGGGTCCTATATGCAAGTGCAGGGAGGCTAGGAAAAGAGAGTGCAGGTGTGCATGTATGAGTACCAGGAGGCTGGAGAAAGAGTGTGTGGAGTGCCTTATGGGGTGCCTTGTCTGCAAGTGCAGGGAGGCTGGGAAAGGAGGGCGCAGGTGGATGCAAACAAGTGAAAGGGGAAGAGGGTTTACAGTGTGTAAGAAGAAAGAAATGTTGGGGTGGGGAAGACTGCCTGAGCATCTTGTGACCTCCCCTGACAGCTTCCCCTTTGACTTTGCTTGTGGGAAGCTGGCAGAGAAGGTCAGCAATAACTCACAAGGGATGCTGCAACGGGTAATATCTGTGAGTTAGTTGCAAGTGCCTGAATTTTATTTACATGACTGTGGAAGTGTTGCAATGGCCTAAACTTCAACGGCAGGTTGAAAGTTCCTTTGTTCAGTGTCATTGTGACACTGAAGAGCTCTGAACAATTGATTGTAACTCCCATCAAAGGAAATCAGACAAAGAATGTGATGGGGAAATTATACTCTTTTTGCTGATCACATTTCAAACATGCTAAGAAATTGTGGTTTGCTTAGAATTAGAAACAGAAGGGAAGAATTTTATGAGCCTGATTCTTCTTTGTGAGACAAAAAAGTCATAATCTAAAATAAATTAAAAACTGGTTTTTCATTTTAAATATCAATATATTTAATGTTGTCAAAGTATTTACAGAATGTTGTCAGAATTTGAAATAATCTTTAGAAAATTGTGAAAATATCAAGCACTAGACAGTTTAATGACTTACGATTAAATTTATTCTAAATAATTAAATTCAATTTATAGTTTGAGCGATACAGTAGAACTACAGACACCACATGCAAAAATGCCTGATCAAAAGAGGAAAGGCATTCAATTTATTAATATAAATGTTAATGGAATGCTTACTGATTGGGGGAAAACACCATGATTTCAGCTTCCTTTTGTGAAAATATTTTGATAGACAGCAACTGAGATGTCTTCTGTTTGCTTGAGATAGCAAGTTAATTTCAAGGTTAAGAAAATACGCAACAAATGTGATTGGTATGTACTGACTCTTTGCTGTGTTCAAGCTAATGTGTAAGCTTTACTAAAATTGGATTTTTCAAAATTATATGTCTTAAAGAACTACAAGCTCTCAAATACAAAGAACACTTTAGTGTTGCTTAAAGCTGTCTCATGTGTAGAATTGTAATTAAGCCCCACTCATGATTCTAGCTACAACAAAGCTGTGCATCCAGACTCCTTTAAGCTGCTTCCAGATGCTGCCACACAACTTATTTGGGTTTTACTGATGCTTCTGACCACATATTCTTGGCTCTGCTTCTTCTCTATCATGAGCCTGAATATGTCTTTCTCCAAAGACTTCTCCCATTCTCCACTGCATTTTCTCAAGTTCCGCTGCTTCTCTCTCTCTGTCTTTCTCTG